>JAMKCH010016550.1:0-35587 GCA_023653785.1 Ophioderma brevispina
GTTGTTTCGATCATTTGTGCCAAGTTGCATGCTTTTATCATAATCTGAACATTATTTTCACCCCTCGCCTAGACTATTTCCCTATAGATAACTGAAACTTTCAAAGAATTTGCAATTTTTGATATGATTCTAGTACAGATTTTAAGGGCATATAAAAAGCGCCACCACTATTTTGAGTCGACGTGTACGCACCCAGCCGCTATCGACTAGGGCCGGAAGTCGAGCGCCTAGTTTACACAACCGTATCTTATTGTCATTCTTAAACAGTTGTAACATTTTTATTCCTAAAATATTTTGGGTGAGATCATTTTTCCATCGAAGATGGTCTAAAATCGGAGTAGATAAAAGCCACTACATTGCAAGTTACCCTAGCATATGTGTAGCAAGCAAATGATTGGCAGAATATCACAGTCATGCACAGTGTTGGGTGGTTGTCTCATGTAGCAGTGCAAAGTCCTCTGGTTCCAATTATTTTAAGAATTAAGGACATGGTATATGCCTACCAGGAAATTCATTTACATTTCCTAAGCAGCTAGAAACAAAACGTTTGATTGGATGACAGCGCACCCATCACAGTGGATAACTTCTCAGTTCATTGACATGTAATGGATGACATGACCCATGGTTTTGAGAGTACCCTTATGTGTACAATGCCCAGATAGCACACACTATGAGTTACAATATGCTCGTCAACCAAGGGCACAGTTCAGTGGGTTGTACTTGTACAATGACATGAACTGATCTTGTGTATTCTAGGTATCATATATTATACACAACACTCAGGGGTGTGTTTTCTTAATACACTTGTGAATGAAAGCTTTGAACTGTGCCATAGGAGTTGATACTTCATTGCCTCATAGTGACAAGCATTGTTTTAAAACTTGTTTCCTGTAAGTTTGAATTTTGTAATCTCGGTGCAATGGACTGTGGTTAAAGTATTTAGAATCTATTTTGATTGATAAACTACCCACAATCATAACAGAGGGCACTCACCTATGAAATGGATATGGCTGTATAAAGGCTGGCATTTCCAAACCAGTGGTATTCCAAAATTAAAGGTTGATGCCTGAGATACATACTGTGGTTATATCTTCTATATACGAGAGGGTTTCCTATGATCTCACGTATTTACACTAACATATTAAGTACTAACATCCTCGCTAAGCGATGGTTGTCTTTTTAAAAGACTATTCTTGTTAATAGATCAAAATGACTTCACCTGTTTGTACCATACCTGTAAACAACATGGAACAGTAGTCTATTTACACAAAATGTCACTACGCGCAAAAATATGTGATTTGCCCTTTTCAAAAACTTAAGTCAACAATGGAATATCAGCTGTTGATTTTAAACCTAAAACAACCTGTGATTTAGCTTGTTTATTCAAAATAACAACAAGCATGACAATTAAACGCCATATGATGTTAAAGGCTGACTCAGAGATTTCCCGATGAGGGCGTACTCAATTTTCAAACAAATCGTCATGAACATAATATGCTTGTCCATGCATATACTAATCATTGTGTGAAATAACTATAAGCTCAAATTGGTATTGTTACGACCTTGGCTCAAGATTGCAACAAAATACAACCAGTTGAAATCCAGTTGATCCCAGTTTAATATCCAGTTGAATCCAGTTAAAAAAAGTTGCTTCCGTGACGGAAAATGGAACAATTTTCAACTAGGTTTTGTAGTGACCAGTTGAACCAGTTACAAAACAGTTAAAAACAGTTGAAACCAGTTAGTTCCGTCACGGAAAATGGAATAACTTTCAACTGGGATCAACTGGAATTTTGACCTGGGATGCCTTCGGAAAGCTCTCATTATCTCATTATCATGAATAGTCTTTGTCAAAGACTCGGTTTAGTTATGTCCGCGAAAGAGTTGCACCGCGAGCGAAGCGAGCGGCACGAGCGCGTCAGCGCGAGAGAGGTTTTAAACTGATATACTCCCACACAGCATGTTCAGGTGGAATAGTAAATCAGTTTCCCAGGCTGTGCCACAGACTATATCATGAAGGAAATGATCTATACTTGCCCCTGGCGGGAGTCCAGGGGGCGAAGCCCCCGGAAGCTCTCGAGTTTCGACAAGTTTGAGTACCTTCAAAGCGCTCTCAGTTATGAACTATAGGCCTATACTGCCTGTGACAGTGTCAATTTTATTTTTTCCATAACGTCATTTCAGGTGGCACCCGGGGCACGTGCCCCCCTAGCTACTCCACTGTCCATTCAGGCAAAATGCAAGAGGCTCAAAGTGCGGGCATCATCATTATTAACGGGATGTGGCTATCACAAGTAGGTCACTGGTAGTTGAACCTGGGCAGAGTGCCCTGGATATGGGTGGAACAGACACTATATCTGTTCTTTCCCCCGTTCTTCCCATATCCTCTACACAGTGTGGACATAGAATATAAGAATTGTGAATCACAAAATGTGTTCCCATAGAATTAAAAAAAAAAGTGATTTGCATTGGTGTGCAGAGTCATCCCAAAACGATAAGGGTGACTATTTTCGATATCATTCAACCATGACAGCAGGGTTCGGTTTAGAAAACAATGGGTAACAAAATGCCAAAACCTAGAAGAAACTCAGATACATTAATTATGTGAGTATTACACTAGGCCTATAGCTAATATACGTGTAGTAAAGTACAGCTTGCAATAAACTATTCAACATTTTTGTCTTGCCATATTCCTAAAAAAGTAAAATGAAAATTAATTTCATATGACACATTTCAGTTAGGCCTAAATACACTAAAATCTATGCCTTTATTTCTGTTTTTTAAAATCAAAAGTTCTTGCCTCTAGCCATTTCTTAAGTAGGCAAGACGAAAACGTACTTTAGTGATTCAGGTCCATGTTATGTAGGACATGAATTCAAAGAGTGTATCGAAGCGTGAAAATTAAAACATACATGTGTTTTAACGCAAGTAGGTATTTGCAATCAAATGGTAAATCAGAGAAATGTGTGGCTATTGCCAAACAATTAATAAATAAAAACTCCTTTAAAAGCCAGTGCGAGTCATGAGGAAATAATCCATGAAATGGTATGTGAAGGTATAATTAGCAAAATGATATGTATGCTTTATTTTGGAATACCTTGAACCAACGGTTCAGATGATATGAAATCTCAACTTTCTTTTATGAATCGGAGGGGGGGGGGGCTATGCCTGTGGATCACGAAATGCCCCTTAAAAATGTTTTTTGGGCATTTGATATTATGCATAAAAGAACGTTTTCAAATTCTTTCACTATCCAATGATTAAACCCTCGTCTACCGGAAGGGGGGGGGGTGTTACCACCCCCCCTTCAGTTTTTTTTCCGCCGGCTTGCTATCAACACCCTTTTTTGGGCCAAATTATTTTAGTGTAATTGTC
The DNA here is from genome assembly GCA_023653785.1 of Ophioderma brevispina. Lineage (NCBI taxonomy): Eukaryota > Metazoa > Echinodermata > Ophiuroidea > Amphilepidida > Ophiodermatidae > Ophioderma > Ophioderma brevispina. The sequence continues at coordinate 3,376 of JAMKCH010016550.1, forward strand.
ATTGACATGTTCCGCTCCTTTTAATCTAAAAACAAACATCCACCGGGTAGAAGGTGAATACAGGGTGACCCAAATTATCGATAGGGGGTGGTAACCACCCCCCCCCCCTCACGGAAGAGAAGGACCAACTGCCTAACACAACCAGGAACATCACAGACACTTGATTCTGGTACCAAACTAGGTACAATATATAAGCTATGGTCTCCTCTTCCATGTGATACCAAAATGATACAACATGCCCTGGCATTATGTCACAATGACCTCATAAATTTCGCATGTCAGCAAAACTGCCATTTCATAGACCACACGCACAGACCATGAAAAATCAATTTTTTCGTCAAAAATGCTTAGAAAAATCAGATTTTCATGCGGTTTTTTGACTCTACTTGATGGGAAATGGACTAGTTTTATATAATGGACAACACTCATCTGTTAGAGCTATCATACGGGTGTTTTGATCTGAGTTCCAAAAAATTGGTGGGAAAATAAATCAATTTTCACCCTATAATTCAGTATTTTCGTACTTTCCTCAACATATGACGGGTCATGGTTGACGTCATAACGGGGATGTTAGTACTTATTTTGTACCAATTGAGAAGAAACTCTAATGCTAATCCCTTTGGTACCAAATTTACAGAATCGGGTGTTTCATTAACGAAAATCACGGGGGTGGTAACCACCCCCCCCCCCCCCTTCTTTCGGGATTTTTTTAACAAAAAATGGCTCAGGTAGTACGAGGGTTAACTTAAAATCAGACGTTTTTTAGGTATTTCTATTTTAGGTATTTCCTGGTAAGAGAGGCCTTGAGGATCAGAAGCCCCTCTACTAATGAGGTTCTTATTTTTTTTTTGCTACAATGCGTAGTATGTGTGATTATCATGACGAAAAATACAAAACTTGTCGACATGCTATCACACACAAGTCTACGTACAATTTTTAGAACAGTTTGAAAAGTGCATTACTTCAATTATTTACAGTGGCGTGCAGATGTTTTAATGGTTGCAATAATTCTCTGAGGAAGTATATATTACTTCTTTAGTAGATTTTTATAACATTCAGCCTTACACACGCTTAAATGTTTTGCACCGTTGTCTTGTTTCTGCAGCTATTGATTTCAACACACCCAAGCTTTCCTTTGTCTTATGTCCTGTCCTTGTCTTTGCACTGTATTGTCCAGGGTGACCAGTACGATCGAGCTATGCTTTGACTGGTTCTCCTTGCATAATGTCCATTTATTGTAATCTGATTTTGTATGGAAAATAATAAACAAACTGAAACTGAGATGTAACTATATGGTCACTCAGCTTACGGTGTTTACTTGGTTTTCTTGCCAAATTGAAAGCGACCTTTGCCCTAGCCCTGTGTGTGACCTTTACACACATACATACATAGATTTGTAAAGCGCCTATTCATAAAGCTCTAGGCGCTATGAATATACTACTACCAAAGGCAGGTAAAAAGGGGAAAAGGCATCACCAAGCCAAAGAAACAGAAATTAATTTGGATATAAATATGATTTGAGATGTTTTTTGAAAATACTCAGTGAGTGTGCTTCCCTGATATCACGAGGCAATGAGTTCCATACACGTGGGCCGTACTCAGACTTGTTCTTTGCTCAGGTTAGCGGTCTTTATGGCGAAATTTTGTGGTTATGGCATTTCTACGTAAATTGACCTGTAGATGACCTTTGGGTTTTTTGGTCACCCTGAGGGATATGAAGCCTGTGTTAAATATTCACGTTCCTGTATGCCTCGGCTATATTGTATCGTAACTTTGTGCTCAAACTACATTTTATAATGCATGTTAGATTTGACTTTTACGAAGAGTGCTCAACATCAGTTGGAAGGATCATATTCCAAAAACCACGGTATACGGTGATATCCCTCCAATATCTTCAACAATCAGGCAACGCCGTTTATGTTTTGCTGGACACTGCATCCGCACCACCGACCAACCAATCTCCCATTTGATTTTCTGGGCTCCTCCGGGTGGGAAATCAAGCAGATCGAGGCAGAAGTCCCCTCCAGTACACTGACACCATCAAGAGCGATCTCAATCTAGATCAACAAGAGATCCAGTATATCATGCATGCATGACAGGGATATCTGGTTCGAACATGTAGCCAGTGCTTCTTCCATTCCGTCCACGGACGACCGATGATGATGATGAGATTTGATATATTAGTGTATGCTCATTGCTTACTATATTCCTCATGCTGTATAACCCATTTATTTCCTTATGTAACACAAGAAATTTTATAAATCAAAGCTTTAACGCAGCAGTTACTATTCCAAACTGAAAAGCCTGAAAAAGGTTTCCAAAACCTGTATACCTACTTTTGTCCTCAAGCTAGTCCTACAAAATTGATAAAACTCCAAAAGTTGATAATTTATTTTCTTTGATGCAGTTTTGGCATTAAGCTTGAGAAACTAAATTCGGTTTTCCTGAAAATGGTTATTTTTCTTTTTGTAGAAATCAGACTGAGGCACACCTGAACGGTGTATTTGTATGTGATCACTATCCCTCTATTGGCATATTCATCATATCTTTGGGATATCCCAGACGTTGGCGGCCATGCCTCATTTTATATAGCAACTCCATATTAAACATTCAGAATTTTTCGTCAAGATTTCGCTTTTACTTGTTAAAACCAATGGCGACCTCTAAAATTTGGATTTCTTGGCCCCCTCCCCTGTCACCAAAGACGCCAGTGCATTACGCCCTCTATATATTCATTTTGTTTCATATATCGCCCAGGACTTGCAGCATGTGGTGCCAAAGACATTTAAGCATCCGTTGATTCAATACACTCATAACGACTTAAAGAAACTGTGAACCAACAAACCACTAGCAATTCTTGTCTCCAACTTTCGCTAATATCGCCTTGTATTTCTACTCTTTTGAACATTGATATCTTTTTGTAAATGTATGCCTACGTTCAGGTTTTCGCTTAGGCATATTTATAAGTACCTATCCATATGACGTGAAAATTGCACATCATTTCATAAGCTATCACATATGTAGATTTTAGAGGATATAAACGCCAACGAATATCTGAAAATATCTGAAATTAGGTCAAACCCCAAGCGAATAGAGCAGGTAGCCTGTCGGCTACCCACGCCCAAAAATATAACATTAAAAAAAAAAGACTTTCTGGCTCTACTGGAGTAAATACTCCTCTTGAAAGTCGGGGCAAATCACCAGCTTACAAAATGCGTTTTTAAAGCAAAAGAACAAGGACAGTACTTCAATGCATAGACAGTTTGTGAACCCTGAAGTAGATGAAGTAGATTTTAAGAAAATCACAGAGAAAATTAAAAAGCAAAACAAGCAAAGCAAAAGGGGATTATAGAATACTATGCCTCTAAAGAAGGGTTAGAGTATTTGGGTTAGAATGGACAACATGGTACTATACCTGGAATACTGGTTGACATAAGGAAATCCCAAAAATCATACATTGTAGCATAAAGAAATGGACAAACATATGTCAGAAATAGGAGGGACCTCAAAATCAAAATCACATTCCATAAGTCAATGGATGACCTTGGGGACACAGGTGAACCCCAAGGCCACGCACATGCACAAGATCAAAGCAACCCCTGGTCAAATCTAGGTACAAAATAGGTACTACCTAAAAATTTACTATTCAAATGTTCCACCATTTGGAACAAGTATCAGGTACATTTTAGGTATAATTTAGGTACCACTTTGTAAACTAATTTATACCTAAAATGGACCTACTGTAATGGAACTTGGAAATGTTTTATATAAAAATAATAAATAATACTAAATACGTAGTACTAGGATTTCTAAGTTAAATAACATAAAAATAAAACCCCACCAGCTTAGGTTTAGTTTTCTGAATGAACTACTATCGCGAAGTCACTGTTCAGCTCATTAGGTATGATGTCATTTGTTAATGCGCGCTAACGCGCCGCGGTTTTGGTTTACCGCTGTTTTGCAATAATTTCCGGGACACGGAAGGGTGTTAGTGCTGTAGCGTAGATCGTTGTTAATTAAACCAATCGTAAAGTTGAAGCAAGTCGACAACCATTTGTGCCTCATTTCGGATCCTAAGAAGACTACTGGTGGGTTCCGTCCTCACCAAGCCCACATAAAATGGTGTCAGCCGCTCGTGCCATACACATATATGTGTGCCCCGTCACGCCAGTGTCGCGCGGGAGTCCTGTCACAAGTGGGTTTCAGCGGGGATAGCATTGCCTTTTGAACATCAGGAGTCTGTCCGAGGAAAAGGAGCCGAGCAACATGGAGGGAGGAGATGGAGTAAACGCGAGTAGAACTGGTTCCATTCCATAGACAGTGGTGGAGCATCTGGTGACATGGAGAGTAGAGGACGGGTCAGAATAATAGCGCCGATGGGAGCATTAGTGTTGAAATTGTCGTGGAGAAGATGATGGCTTGGTTCAAAGGCATCCTGAGTGATGTTGGTACTGGTGGAACAAGTACATTAAGATTGGTTAGTTTGAATACGGTAGAAGGTACTTCAAAGATACGACCTGGGCACTCAAAGGGCCGTATTGGACAGGATCAAGGGATGCGACATAGTAGTTTTGGCTTTCGAGAGTAGATCAACTGATTATAGTCGGAGTTGGTATGTTAGCGACTTGATGCATGCGACGAGATGTACATTCACAACTGAACTCGAGATGCAAGAGTTGGCATCAGTGTACATAGTTAGAAGAAAGGGAGATACTCCAGAATTCGACAACTAGCTGAGTGTGAGCGCGTTTTCCGAGAAAAGCCAGCTCAAAGTAAAGGAAGCGCAATCTGAGAACCACCAGAGAGAAGATCAATGTAAAGAAGTTGAATTAGAGAGGGGACTCAAGGGTCGTCTTGAAAGGGGAGAACCCCATTGGTGGAGCAAACACGTGTGACCAGCAGGTTTAAAAAGGAAACCGATAGAGAACAGAGTGGCCAGTGCAGGGGTGAGGGGGTCAGCATACCACGACGAAAAAGCCGCAATAAAGAGAGAGAATGGTTGAACAGAACAGCAAATTTTTGGCTGAATGGCGGCGTAAGATACGGACTTGGCTAAATGCATGCTGTCGATCGATAGGATAGAGCCGATTGGAATGGTTCCGGCAAAGAGAAATCGAATAGCTTCGTCATAGCAATTGGCGGAGAGGAGTGGCTTAAAGGAAAAGGCAATTGAAAAACAAGAAAAGGAGACCAGTGTCGAGGAAATGAAGATTGAGAAACACGCACGGCAAATATTGACATAGATTAGAATGGCTTAAGAAAGAACGAGAAAAGGAGAAGTTCAGATTCAAGGTGGAAAAGAGAGTGAACGGGAAAAGGCTAGGTTGAAAGGAGCTGAAGAAGTACGAGCAGAGTGATAGAATGGCTTAGGAAAGAACGAGAAAAAGGAGAAACTGACGGGGATCAAGGTGGAGGAGACGAAAGGAAAAGCAAGCTCGGGAAGAAGGAAAGCGAAGAGGCAATGGTAGAGAAGAAATGCCTTGACTGAAAGAAAGATATAATGAAACATGAATCCGAAAAAGAGCATCTTCTCGAAGAATTTGGCGATAAAGGGAGAGATAGTGCAAAGAGGGCAGAGCAAATGTACTCCCCTGCAGCACAGCATTGAAGGAAACATACTCGTCCTAGGCCCGGAAGAGAGGGAAAGCACCAAGTTTATGCTAATAACCAGTAGAAAGATTTCATCAGGCAATTTGATGCTTGTAAGAAGTACAAAACACATGGACGGATGAAGAGGCCTGCCTATCGGTTGTATATGAGCTGCCAAGAGGATGCGTTATCTGGGAAAAATTTGACTGAAATGATTGGACCCTGACGAAATGACCTTTGTGAGGAAATCAAAGCGATGATGGCGAAAGTTTGGGCCTAGAGAATGCCCCGAGAACTATTTCCCTGGAATTGACTACCGAGCAAAAGTCTGGGGAAAGTCTACGTGAGCTGGGTAAATGGCTATTAAGATTGACAGCCACTAAGCCAACCCAAACAACGGATAGCAAATGAAAGAGATCCGCTTGCGAGAGAGCATTTCAAGAGGTCTGTGGCGGATGCCGATTTGAGAAAGGAGTTGTTCCGAGTTAAACCATAGACTTAGATAGGCGATCCATGCTCTTGTTATGGATTCTTTTGGTAGGGCTGAACAGAACCAGAGGGCGTATAAACTGTTCCATCACAACAGAGCAGTTAAATGAGTGTCTCCGTCAAATCAGATTTGGTGGATTGGAGGCCAAGATGATGGCCTCTAATGGATACGTCAACAAGTGAATGCCGAGAAGTAAGCAGAGAGAATTGTTTGTAGGTCGAGAGTACTCCAACCAATCTCGAAGAGATATCATTCACAGTCTAACCGGGTCGGAAGCACACATGGTCGCCGAGTGAAAAATTCAATGGTGATGTCCTGCTTTCAGTGCCAGCAACCAGGGCCATTTTGCTCGTGAGTGGCCCTAACAAAAAAAGAAAAATCCTTGCCCATGGCGTGTCTCCACGGTCTTGAGTGGGGGGGCATTACAGAGAGACTGGCAGTCCGCAACTCGCGTTGTTTGCTTTGTGGGCAGGAGTCATGCTGCCTACCGCATGCAACCTACCGGAAACGAGACCAGCTCTGACCCAAGGCCCTGGCAAGGGCCACGGCACAACAGACGGGCCCGAGGTACAGTCCGCAATTGAGGAGTTCCCAGATGTCAGCCAACAGCAGAGGAGCCGATCTTACAATCCAGCAACAGAGATGTCCAGGTATAAGCCAGTGCAGGGAGTCGAGCAACAATAAGCCACCGGAGACGAGGATGCCGAGCTCATCATAGAACTTAGGGAGATCGAATAAGTGAGGGGAAGGGGGATTTTAATTTTTAAACCAGTGAAAGAATTGTACGTCCCCCAGTCGCTATACAGTATGAGATGGTAATGCTTCTATTTGGACAGGTGCTTCACTTACAATTTTGAAGCCAATGCATTCCATCTTATTCCAGAAGAGCGACGGCCACCATTGACTTCGGAAAGAGTAGTACTTAGGCTGATGGAAAGGAAAGATTGAAGGGTAGGTAAACTGTGCTTTAGATAAGGTGGGACAAGTTGCTGCCGTAAAGCTGAAAGTTGCAGGTACCCGATTTGAGTCACAGAACGTTGGGTATGGATTTATTAGTGAAATCTGGAGCTAACTGGATCTTGGACGGCTGGAGCATTGAATATAGGTGGGACTCCGTGCCCTCAGGACGAAAGAAAACACTCCATTCTTTCATAGGGTATGTGTCAGGTTGCAGACTTTGGATACCGCCTGAGCATGAATTGATTGTGAACGCAAGTCTTAATGTCGATAGTAATGGTGGTCGCTGGAATTGTGAACCAATAAGAAGGCGAGCTAACTTGAGAGTGCATTTTAGTATCCAATACTTTAGTGAGCTTAGTAAAGGCGTGTTCCCTGTGAAGGTCATCAACCTAGGACGGCAACCTAAGGATGTGAATGCAGGAACCTATTGGGAAAGTTAGTTTTTGATCGAGCAATGTGACATTTGCAGAGGTGAGAGATGGCCGGAGATTGTGAAAATCAGCCGCTGCCTGAAGTCCGGGGGGGGGGGTGGGGGGGGGGGGGGACATTACGTGAGTTGATTGATCAGAGTACAGCCGGTTTGGAACCTTAAGATAGAGCAAAAGTCACGAACTTGCTGATTGGATTACAAAGACTTGTTTCTCAACGGGAAATATGATATTGGTGGTAAACCACTTGGTAAACACAAGCATCGATACCGGGTATGCCCGCCCAATTCGACAGCCATTGCGAGTCATCACCCCAGCAAGAGCAGAAGTTGAAGGACATTGTAGGTGAGCTACTTTACAAGAGGGCTGATGCCAGCCCTCTGACAGTCATGTCGCCCTGCGGTTCTAGTAACAGAATGACGGGTCAAAACGCCCTGTAGTGATGACAGAAGGTTGAATCGAGGTCACCGTGAAAGAGCTACCGTTTGCCGCGATTGACGACTCCTTGAATGCTTAGTGGAGCAAAGTTTTTTCAACACTTGACTTGGCATCTGGGTAATTGGCAGTCTAAATTGATGCTGATGCCGGGTAAATCAGCCTTCTCTGCACCCCATGGCTTGTATTCCTGGAACGTTTTGTCATTTGGACGTGGCAACGCAACCACCAACTTTCGAGCGATTGAGGCAAATGTGTTAGCAAGGTCTGAGGTGGGAACACTTGTGTAGTTTACTTGGATGACGTGATCGTGATCGGGCGAACGATGGGGAATCGTCGCCGGCTAGCAACTGTGCTGGATAGATATTTCGAGGAGCCCGACTCAAGTTGCAAAGCCGTCCAATCCCCTATTTCACGGGAGGTAGCTTATCTGGAGCAATTTAAGTGTCCCCAGATGAATTCACCACAGACCCAGCGAAAATCGAGGGTCCGTCCGCGATTGGCAACACCAATCACACCCAACTCATATGGCGCAGCTTTCGAGGCTTAGGCGTCTTTTTATAGACGATCATTAGGGCTTTTGCTAGATTGCCCGGCGCTGCACAGATTGTGACTGAGAAAAGGGCGAATTTTCGATTGGACGGATGAGTGTGAAGGTGCCTTCCGAAAGCTGAAAGGAGCTTTGATAAGTGCCCCATCTTGTCGTATCCAGAAGAAGGGCAGTTCGTGGCTTGATACGACGCCATTTTGCATTTGCCTAGGTTGCGTCACTACTCAAGTCCAAGATGGTGATGAGAAGGTCATAGCATACGGAAGCAAGTCATTATCAAGACCTGAGAGGAATATTGTGCACGACAAGAAGAGAGCTGCTCGCGATAGTACAACTTCCGAAAGAAGTACAGTCATATCTGACAGGAAGGAGGTTAAAGGTGTGCGAACGCGGACCACGGATCCCCCTCCGGTGGCATGTTCAACTTTTAAGAACCCGGCAAGGCCATCCCAACAGTGGCAAATCGAAGTTCGTCCAAGTCGACCTTTGATCTAGTACCTAGATATTCGTCAACAGTGGAGAGACATCAAAACGCCGATGGGCTTTCCCGCAGACAATGTCGCCAATGCGGCCGATGGGGAGTACAACTTGAAGAGCAGCTGGAAGATCAACGCCAAACTGGTAGCGGAAACTGGAGGGCAGGCAGAACTTGGGCCCAGTGTACAAAGAGTGAGCCGCCAGACATGCTCAAGTGATTGGTGTTGGGTGCCAAACCGAGGTGGATTCTGTGGTAGCCGACTCACAGAATCAACCACTAGAAGATACAGTCTGTTCGTTTAACACTTGCCAATTTGATGAACAAGACCAACGGTGCGAGAGATTGGAAGACAGTACGATCTGGAGTCAACTGGATTTGAACCTTTGCTTGGCGATAGCTCTGGAAACGATGGAAATTGAGAACGAAAGAGTCTCTGGGTTAGGGGCAACCCTGAATTTGCGCGGACTTGGGTTCGTATTTAAAAAAATCTGGTGTTCCGAAATTTTCATTTGAGACCCATAAGAGCAGCCTCAGCAAGAGGATGAAACGATGTCGTTAATTCTGGAGAATAAAGAGAGGATGAATAACGGCCTGCTTGGGACCACTATATCTCATAAATCTGTACCAATGAAAATTATTAGTCTCGGCTCAGTGGGACGTATTGGCTGTTCAGCAGGGTGTCCTCGTCAACGGTGGGAAAGCGATGATGGAAAATTAGCAAAGTGGCTAATTGTTTTACCCCGCAAGTTCGAGAGCGCGTATTAAGAAGCTGCATGCCGCAAAGACGGCTGGTCTTCTTGGTCGAGACAAGACTCTACCCAAGGTTCGAGAAAGGTACTAATGGGTGGGTATGGACGCAGACGTCCGAGCCTGTCTCCGCGGTGTGTGCTAGTGCTCTCGCAAAAAGGCCCGCCACGCACATCGGCAACCCTGCAGCAGTACCGCATTGGGGCTCCGATGGAGCGTGTGGCTATAGATTACTTGGCCTCTGACCGAGACCCATGAAGGAAATTTGTATATTCTTGTGGTGGGAGCCTACTGGACTAAAAGGATGGAGGCGTATCAATCCCAGGACCAGCGGCTGAAACGGTGGCGGCAAATTGGTTGATGAGTTTGCTCTTAGGTTCGGTACTCCCCTGGAATCTACTCCGACCAGGGGAGGAACTTTGAATCAGAAGTATCAAGGAGATGTGTAGGCTGCTTGGTATTGTGTGAAGACACGTACTACTCCATCTAAGTACCAGTCAGATGGCCTTGTGTAGCGTACACGCACCATATAGTGATGCAGTGTCACTAACAACAATTGATTCAGACCCCACCAAACCAGAAGGACGGGATCAATACCCCTCCCGTTGTAGTTTTGCCTACAGATCCAGCGGTCAAGCCTCCACTGGGAAACCCTCAACCATGATTGATTTCGGTGTCGAGAGGTTGGACTGCCGATAGATCTGGTTGTGGAGTCAGTAACTGAAGAAGGAGACCAAGCATTACCGATTATGCCGAGATTTGAGAGAGAGAAAATTAGAGCTAGGCATCCACGAACGTGCTCGCCACGCGCTAAGGGTTGAGCGCTAGAGCAGAAAACGAACTATGACCGTTTGCTTATGGGGCCAAGGTATGAGTGTGGAAAATTTGTATGGTTATACAACACCAGATAAAGGCCAATATGTACAGGAAGTTAGCTCTCCCGTTTGGAGGGACCTTACCTCGGGTATCAGTACTGTCCGATTATCATCCTATCTAATACATCACGACTCAGCCTTAGTACACCGCGAAGGTAGTGCTGCGACCGCTTGAAGCTGTATTGAAGGTCCAGAAGTGGTACCCGTGGCATACAGCATTCCTTAACTAAGAGCAGTTCTTGACTGATCCCTGTTGGTGACTGAGAGTAGCTTCAGCAAGTGGAGACGGATCAGCTGCGAGCAACTAGTGAGATGTTGAACGTTGGTTACACGGGTAAGACGACTGCATTGCCAAGAGAAGTACCATGCGGAACCATCCGGTGAAAGCGCAAACACAGCGAGAGACCTAACGAAGTAGGCGCAACAGAAACTAAACGCGATGAGGAACCTGGGCAAACGCAGCAGGATCAAACAGCCATGAAGAGACACACTCAGTTGGTCGCGGAAACCCAAGCGCCACCGTACGCATGCCTGCCAGGTATCGATAGAAATAAGAGAAGTTGTAGTGAGACCCTTGGTGAGCTAAAGTCAAAACAACCGTAACTGTATTCATGTAGTAGCCTGTCTTTGAATCCGAGTGATGTGCGATTTCGGTAGTGAAAATTGGAGCGTTGAGTTGGATGCAGATAAATGCGCTCCGAAGGCTCCACATACTGCGCAATTTGATGGGTGGCCATAACATCAAAAGATGTACAAGACTGTATAACAAAGGAGAGAAAGCACCCCCAGTGGGGTCTTCATTCACTGAACTCCTTTTTAGCTTGAAATGATGAGCTTCTCTGCTGCCAAGGTGAAGTCTGAGCCGAGGATATTGATGACTGGGGTCTACGCATTTGGAGTTTGGAGAGACATGGGTGCAAGTAAATTACGAAAAGAGGTTGATGTCTAGGAGTCAATGATGATAGGGACATCCGGACGTCCTCCTCTTGCCTTGGCCCCAGCACGCGCCACATGGTTCTTCAACTTGCACCATAAACTCCAGTGATTTCGCTGTGGACAAATTCTCCGACTCTGTAAGATGACATATGAACTCACCAAGACGCAACGCCAGCGTTTCGACAATTGGACTTCGACTGAGACACAACGATTTACTGCACAACCAATCCGTGGTCCATATATTAGCAGTCTTCAGGTCATCAACATCTTATCCGGACGAGCAACGACTCGAGGCAGTGGCATCAGTATTCTAAGCTTTTGAATTGTAGTGAGATATGCTATCGATATTTGATCTGGGATAGGGGCCCTCGTATTTTGTATAAGACCCCCGTGTAGTGGTGATTGTATAAGGCCCCGCGTAGCATTGTATAAGAGTAGAAGGTTATAAGAAGTCCAAATTGTCCAGGTAATATGTATAAGTGGGGCGTATGATCGGAACTATTTCACTTCCATTTGATTATATTTGTCGCTTCTTTTGCCCGGAGGTCAAAATCTGGGTAGGGGGCTGTGTAATGGAATTGTAAATGTTTCTATTACTATTTAAACATATAAAATAATAATAATACGTTTACTAGATTCTAGTGAAATAACATAAACATAAACACCATCCACTTAGGTTAGTTTTTATATGAACTTCTACTACGCTGACGTCACGTTCAGCATAATTAGTTATGATGTCATTTGTGTCATGGCGCTAACTGCGCCCGCGGTGTGGTCCCGCTGTTTTGCAATAATTCCCGGGACCAACCGAAGTGTGTAGTTATGTAGCTGTAGCTAATATTTTTGGGGGTTAATAAATCAATCTTAAAGTTGAAGCAGGTCGCAACCTCTTGTGCTTCATTTCGGCTCCTAAGAAGACTACTGTGGGTTCCGTCCTCACCAAGCCCCACATAAAACTGGTGTCATTCGCTCGAGCCATACACCTATACGTGTGGCCCCGTCACGCCAGTGTCGCGCGGGAGTCCTGTCACACTACCATATGTAATACTTTTGTGTGCAAGTGAAAGGCACTTTTTAGGTTAGTCCCCTTGTCAAAAACGCCCTCGCCATTTTTATCCACCACCGCGAGCCGCGCCGAAGGCGCGTTCGATCGCCGAAGGCGTGAGGCCGAGCGGAGCGAGGCGTCTTTGCGCAATTGGGGTATTTCCCTGTGCAAGCATAATGTGTCATCAAGTATCTCGTCATCGTCAATCAAACCGCCCAATTTTCATGATGACAACGTTTTCAGATACTCGTCAATATCGATGACGTCGCCCGTCAAAATTACCATATCGAATTTTGCACGGCCTAATTAGCATATGATTCAAACAAAATCACTCGACGAAGTTCTTTGAGCTGCGATTGCCACGATGATACCCCGGGTGAGTTCCGTACGGTTTGAGATTGCTGATGGCTTAGTTTGGTAGCCCAGCCTCTGCAGAAATAAAAAGTCCCCAGTAAAAGTCATTTCCCACCTTCCCTGCACAAACACACTGAATATTAGCTAGACTGGGGCATACGTTACTAACGTTAGTCATTTTAATCAAAATATTCGTACCTGTCAGGACCATCAAAAATTGCACTCCACAGAACATGACACGTGATTTTTGAACATTAAATTAAAATGATGAATCCTGACACGCGTAGCATCATGTCACTGACGACGCAAATGTGACGTGGTGGTGGAAAATTCCCCAAATTCAAGCCAGATGAGAAATGAAGTTAGTTCCACATTCACGCCGAGACTTTAGGGGACACGCACCTCCTAGTCTTGACAAGAACTTACCTCGGCAACTGTTTGACAAGGCACCTCCAACATACTGCCCAATTAAGGCTAAACTTCGCTGCCGAACCATGGCCTGGGCTTGAAGGATGCAATGAAACAATATACGACAATGCACCATTGTTCAACACAATGACCGTATTTCACATTAATAGTAAACGTATCACAATCAGTACACGTAGCCGTAACTTCAATACTCAGCACAGTACATATGGCTAGCTTGAATAATAATCCTACACCGCCGGAATGATCCCCTGGCATGATCCTACACAGTGACAATACATTCCACCATGATTTTTCATCACGGGCCTTTTTGGCATGAGCCAACAGTGTTTTGCCATTTACATCCCATCTATAATAGCTGTCAGGAATCCTGGCTGTATCCGCTTTGTTTTGAATCGGTTACAAAAAAACAACAACATATATGGAATGGTTATTGATCAGTTCTAATAAACTCGTATTCTAGAACTATTTAAAGCGAACGAATGACATCATCATTGACCAATCAACGATCGCGCTAATAGTTTCTGAAGAAATCCCAAATCAATTGATAAACAAAGAAAAGGGAAATTATTGCGGAAAAGGCTTTGATTACGACTGACTTTGAGCGGTCCAGGAGGGCGGACTCACAACAAATTGAAAATAATCAAACCTTTGATAAATGCTAATTTTTATTAGGTAGGTAACCTTATATGTACCAAAAAGTACTCTACATGATCACTATATGGCATTTCAAAGGAATCATTACCATCATATACCTAAAATTACCTAATAATAAACATGATAAAGGTACATTTTGGGTATCAATGCTACAAAGTACCTTCTCATGTAATTTAAAAGTTAGTCCCTACCCTAAATTATACCTGTTTATGTACTTAAAAGGTCCCAATAAATAATATTTTTGTGTATCTATACCTAACTGCAAACCTAAAAGTACCTTCCCTTTGTTCCAAAAGTGGTCCATACCTAAATTTTACCTGTTATATACCTAAAAGGTACCCAATAAAGGTATATTTTGGGTATGTATACCTAAATGCTACCTAAAAGTACCTTTCATTTGTTCCAAAAGTGGTCCATACCTAAATTGTACCTATTATGTACCTAAAAGGTACCCCCAAAAGGTCCATTTTGGGTACCTATTCAGGCTGAATAAAAAGTAGCCATTGATTGCACCCACCCCCACCATTTTGGAATATACTTGGTGTCGATGGAAAGATTATATTTTATTAGATTTAATTTACAGTAATGACCATTCCAATCTGTTAGGTATAGGCAAATCAAGTAGTCAGTTTGCAATATATCCACAAATTTAAAATGCCTTGGCCCGTATTCAAAAAGATGCTTAACAATCATTTAACGAAACAATCATTTATCTTTGAAGAAGTGTGGTGGATAAGTAACAATTCATTAAAATTATGATTTTTTTTTCTCAACGTGATTATAGATAAGTTAGCACAGAACCGTTTTTCTTTTGGTATAATAATTTGATGCTTTTACCGTAGTTCAAAATATTATCCCGTCTACCTCACTACTTCAGAGATAAATGTTTATCTAAACACTAAACAGTTGATAAACACCCTTTTTGAATACGGGCTGCTGTATTCAGCAAAGCGAATCCACAAGAGAATTGGGTTATTTACTGCAGCGTGAACACACTCAGCTTCGACTTCATGTGGTTTCAGCTTCGACTTAAAGCCCTCGCTTCTCAAAATGGGGGTATCATGCGTAAACATGGAAGTGCGGGTCCGATTGGCTATAATTGGATTGGCTTATTACGCGTTCGACTTCCGAGGTATATAAGTTCATGGGAAAATATTCTAAGTCCAGAAAAGTATATTTTAGGTACTCACATCAAGATGAGAAAAAAATCTAAGTTCCAAAAGGTAGCTTTTAGGTATATTTTGAAATCAATTAGGTACTTTGTAGGTACATTTGTGATGCTTCCTGGTTACTATGAAAGGAAAGGTATATTTTAGGTACAAACCAGGTACTTTTTCTAGGCAACAATTCATAAAGGTATAAACTAGGTATACCCAGAATGTACTTTTCAAACATTAGGTACATCTTAGGTACAAAACAGGTATTAAATAGGTACAATTGCATGTACCTATTTTCTGCCAGGGACAGGCAAGGTAGTGAAACCCCCAGATCTACCTCTATTACCCAAGAATTACCAAATGTTCCCAATACAGGCAATGAAGTTACACATACGACAAGGTCAGGTCACACTGCGAGGGAACCAAGCTATAATTCAAGAAGTAAAGTTGATTTAACTTGAAATTAGGATACGAACTAGGAAATGAAATGACTACACTTTGTGTATTGTGACTTTGTGATTTTATTTTTGTAGAGTGTTTTGTGATATTCTCAAATAATTAAATTTGAAATTAATATTTTGTTTTAATGTCATATTTTGACGATTAATTAAACTAATTAAAATAATGGATGATGATGATGATTACGAATGACTACGGAACAGTCCCCACCACGGAGTAGAATTGTGATTTCAATATTTATAGGGTGAGCTTTAGAATGTAGTATTAGTAATGCTATGCTGTGCTTTTTATAAAGATTTAAAAAAAATCAAATTCAGATCATCAACATGTGAGTTATACTGTCAAGTTGTGTTTTACCAATCTATCACATTTCTATTTTGTTGTTGTATTGATTCATTATATTTCACATATTCTTCTCAAGGTTCTGTAAAATCGCTCATAAGCATGAACGCATTCGGACTCTTTGCCGAAAGACTGAACTCGTAATGAAAGAAAACTTTCAAGAAATGCACATTTGCTCATATTAGACCGTTAGCCCAGAAGAGTTTGATCAAACGAACGAGATACCAATAGCTGAATACGGGAAAATTCTGAGAAAAATATAACTTTTGCAAATTAAAGTCTGCCGGAGATCCATTGCTCGTGTAGCCCCAGGAGAGGGGTAAAGTTACTGTCAAATGTTTGAGCTCTAAATCTAATGAAATATAACTCAAATTATTCCTTAGGTAACGAGGAGTAAAAAAAGTCAATTGGGTCACATGTGTGGTGCTTCCTTTTCAAGATATTTGGAAAAATAGGCTAACGGTCATTTGTTTATTCAAGATAGGTCAAAGTTTTGTAATACCAATATTTCTTTGTAAAAATATCAAAAAGATTATTTAATGATACTGATTCAAAATATCTTTTTTTTGCATAGGGTTGGTTCCCTTTAATAGGGAGGGGTATAATGTCCTCGCCCCCATAGAGTCGTACCCCTACCATTATAACAACAAGTAGATGCCGAAAGTGCAAAAGCATTTCATATTTGAAATCAGTATCATTAAATTTAAAAAAAATCTGGGTAATGCAAAGGGTGACCTTTACCTATTTTCCCAAATATCGTGGAAAGGAAGCACCACACGCGTGTGACCCAATTCGACTTTTTTACTCCTGGTTACCTTAGGAATAATTTGAGCTATATTAGATTTAGAGCAATTCAAACATTTGACCCCCATAGTAACTTTACCCCTCTCCTGGGGTTACACGCAGCAACGGGTCACCAGCAGACATTCATATTTGCAAAAGTTATATTTCTCTCTGAATTTCCCGTGTTAGTATGATATTCAAGTTGTTGACATTAATACCTTGGGCCTGATGCTTATATGATAATGCAATTTGAAGATAACACCACATGAACATTTGAACCTGGACAATCCTGAAAATTCTAAATTAGGAGGGAAACATTTAGAGGTAAATGTCAAATGTGGCAATTATGTAAGGTATTGCCTTTGTGCAGAGTGCGAAGTGCTTTGGAAGGGACTCCATATGTGCAAAACAAATTTGGAAATAGTTCATTATTTGCGTATGATTTTTCCTTGTGTGAGTCAAAATTATGCACATAGTATAATTCATTTTCAAAAATTTCTGACAATAATAACAATGGTGGGCCTTTCCTTTGTGTGAGTCCGAAGTGTGCTTTGTAAGAATTCTAACGGTTCTGCAAAACATTGCTGACAATTAATACACGATATGGTGTTTTCCTTTGTGTGAGTGCGAATATGATTTCTAAGGTGAAAAATTTTGTGCAAAACGTTTCTGACAATAATCACACTGGTAAGGTTTTTCCTTTGTATGAGTGCGAATATGCTTTGTAAGACTATACTTGCATGTAAAACATTTCTGACAATAGTCACACTGATAGGGTTTTTCCTTCGTGTGAGTGCGAATATGCTTTGTAAGATTACTATTTTGTGCAAAACATTTCTGACAATAATCACACTGGTAGGGTTTTTCGTTTGTGTGAGTGCGAATATGCTTTGTAAGGTGACTATTGTGTGCAAAACATTTCTGACAATAATCACACTGGTAGGGTTTTTCCTTTGTGTGAGTGCGAATATGATTTCTAAGGTGAAAAATTTTGTGCAAAACGTTTCTGACAATAATCACACTGGTAAGGTTTTTCCTTTGTATGAGTGCGAATATGCTTTGTAAGATCACAATTTTGTGCAAAACATTTCTGACAACATTCACACTGATAGGTTTTTTCTTTGTGTGAGTCCGAATGTGCTCTGTGAGTTTACTATTATACATAAAATATTTCTTACAATAATAACACTGGTAGCGTTTCTTCTTTGTGCAAATTAGAAAGTGTGTGTGAAGCTGATTCTATTGTGCAAACAACTTCTGGCAGCAAACACACCCGGTAATGGTTTTCTTTCTTCTGGTGATTTGGAATGCGTTTAACACAATACTATTTGCCACAAAGTCTTTCTGATAATAAATCTCAAAAAAAAAAAAAGGATAGGTTTTCCCTTCTTTGTTCTTGCAAGTTCCAGTGTGTGTAAATGCTGGTCGTTGATACGATTTGTCATGAGACGGCCTGTAGTCCTTTCTTCTCAGATTTTAAATACTGGTGATTTGTGTTGTATTTTATTGCCAGCATGAGCTCTTTCAAATGAGTGTGTATAGATTCCGCAATCCTTGCATTTAAATGGTGTATATATCCTCCATCAATGAATACTTGACACAGCAGACAAATTGGTAAGATAAACCCCCAATGTCAGATAAAACTACTTACATGATGTATGCTTTGTGGGTGATTATATTTCAATTCGAGAATATCGGATTTTCATCATTCGAAGCTCAGTTCCCATTTTGAGAAATACAATCTCAGAAAGATTCAGTTGATCAAAGGTTTTTAATCTCCTTTAAACTGAAACCAACCTCTACTCTCAAGCTGCATAATCCCTGAAACGGCAACAAAAATACATAAAATGCATTATCTCTGGACATCCTTTGATAGAAGTTTGTTACTCAAGGTCTTCGGGAAAGGGTTGAGGTTTAATTATTTAATGAGGGCAACTTTAATAACTCTATTCTAAAGGTATTTTTTTCATTGTTCATGCAAGATTATATTATATGTCAAATAAAAAACAAAATTGAGAACGTTAAATGCGTGTTCATTAACTTTTGTCGAGTTTTTTTCATCATTTATTCGAAAAGGAAGAACAAACACAAAACATCGTGCCAGAAGTTGTCTGGGGCAAGTTTTGACTTAACAACTTTGTTCAGAATTAAATCCGTAACTTATTGTATTGCTTAACTTCATTTGTATTCAATTTCACCGGCGCTTTTCAGAAGAAAACTTAGGGTCAAGCTCAACGACCTATATCATATGCATAATGAAACTGGTTAGTTATTGTGAAAGAGACGGGTAATTTTGTTTACTCAACAACCCTAATTCGTGGAGGTGATAACACCTGGCTATAAATAACAATGGCTCGCATACCGGCCCATTGTAATGTCTTTAGATTAATATGTTTGCTGAAGTCTATACATAGTCCATTGGTCACTGATATTTTAAAGAGAATTGATGACATTTTTGCATTTTAAGAAAATGTGCAAGTTTTATTGGGGGGGCACAAACGGTTATGTCACGTTAATAATTTATCAATAATTTTACAACGGGTTTTGTCTTATCCCTTTGAAGGGACTACGGAATTTGTTATGCAGCTTGTTATT
Source organism: Ophioderma brevispina (assembly GCA_023653785.1). Lineage (NCBI taxonomy): Eukaryota > Metazoa > Echinodermata > Ophiuroidea > Amphilepidida > Ophiodermatidae > Ophioderma > Ophioderma brevispina. The sequence goes on from JAMKCH010016550.1 coordinate 22,682, forward strand.
TGGTCTACGCCCCATAGTCTAGAAGGCGCATTCGGCTTATTCACTTCAGGTGTGATCTAATACATTGGTAAGCATTCCAAATATGCAAAAAACCCGTGTTCGAAAAAAAATTAAAATTGCGGGCGCTTCTTTCTCTAAATGTCCTCGTCTCTTTAAGTGTTAACATATACATGTAGCTGCCGGTGTCATATATTACAGTGTCCGCGTGACTGAGTGTCCTACCACCCATTCGTCTCCTCCATTGAGTGCTGTATGCATCATTTGTTTCAGCGCTGTACCCAAATGGCCTCGTCTACAAGGTCACGGTTTATTCCGTACATGTTGCTATATGGTAGCTAGGACACTCTCATGGGGGACACTCTTTTACACCGGGTCATTTACATTCACTAGTGTTTTTACCTTGTGAGTGTGAATATGCTTTGTAAGACTAATATTACTTGAAAAATATTTTTGACAATCACACTGGTATAGTTTTTCCTTTGTGTGAATGCGAATGTGCTTTGTAAGATTACTATCAAGTGCAAAACTTTTCTGACAATGGTCACACTGAGATGGTTTTTCCTTGATGTGAGTCCGAATATGCTTTGTAAGATGGCCACCACGTGTAAAGCATCATTCTGATAATAATCACACTGGAAGGACGTTTCCTTTGTGTGAGTGCGAATATGATTGGTAAGACTACTACTGTGTGCAAAACATTTCTGACGATAATCACACTGAAAGGGTTTTTCCTTTGTGTGAGTCCGAATATGCCTTGTAAGATTACAATCATGTGCAAAGTATTTTTGACAATAGTAACACTGGTGGGGCTTTTCCTTTGTGCGAGTCCCAATGTGCACTATTAAGACTACTATTAATGTGTTGTATTTTATGCAGCCTGAGTCTTTCAAATGAGTGTGTATGTATTCCACCAATAATTGCAATTTAACATGGTTATATTCGTTCATCCATTGAACCTTACAGAAGACGATATATTAAGATAAAATCCAATGCAGATAAAACGTTCAATGACGTATCTTTGGGTTGTGTTATTTCAATTCAGACTAGTCAGATTCATTCGAAGCTCAAGCCATTTGAGAAATACATCTAAGAAAGATTAGTTGGCAAAAGGTTTTTATCTCCTTAAACTGAAACATCAAATCTCCAAGATGCATATTCCCTGAAACGGCAACCAAAAATAACATAAAAATGCATTATAATCTTGGAAATCATTTGAGAGAAGTTTTGTTACTCAAAGTCTCGGGGGAAAGGGTTGTTGAGGTTTTAAATTATTTTATGAGGCACTTTTTATAATATAACACGATTTCATAAGTTAATTAATCTGCACCAGAGTGTTCCACTGACACTATATAAAAATGTGTTCGTCAGCTACTGGGCTAAGAGAGTAGATCACTTAGAGCTGAATTGGAAACCTCAACTCTCAAACTGCATATCCCTGAAAAAGCAACAAAAAACATAAAATATTACATTTGCCATCTTACTGGTGCCCACCTTTTGTGCACATTGGTTCATAAATATTAAATATATTAAAAAAAAAAAAAAAAAAAATTTTATTATATTTTCATATAATATTCATTAAGTGTTCAGAACGGTTTTTGCGATGAAATTTGATGTCACACTTGGAAGTATTATTCAATCATCAATCTTTCTAGTCTGTACATTGGCAATGTTAAAGTTGGAATGCCTGACCCAATTTCCAAAGCAAAATTTGGCTTTATAGTTTAATAAGGAGGGGATTATTGTAAAGAATTCATCTAGATAATTTTTCAAACTCAAGCCGTCAAAATTAAATTTTGAAATTAGGTTCTCATGTCCATATCAAAGAAATCAACGTAATTTTTCAAAGGTGCAATACTTTGCAAGACATGATGTTGCGTAATATTCAAACAGATTTATTGGCCAAAACCGCTTCTTACCTTTATAGGATAGGCCTTCACCAGGTATTTCTCACAGGGAGGTCTTGTAATGGCTGACGCTAGGCCAATTTGTATCTTATTAAACTGGTACCTGAATGATACACACATTGGTAGGGGTTTCCCTTCCTGTGCGAGCGGCGTTTGTAAAACAAGGAATCGCCTACTTCGCTTAATTCGCCCTTGTTGATGTATTTATCACAGAATATTGGGTTGATCTGTGTGGAACCAACAATTACCTAAAAACAAGTTATCTTTGAAAATACAAAATTTTGGTTTTGGGTGTTTGTCCAAAAATTCTGGTTGAATTTTAGGACTTAAGCCAGAGCAAAAATGTAGTGACTATTTGACAAAACAAACGAATTCTCCTACACTTTCATTACAGTGGAAGAAATATCAATCATTAGTCTCAGTCCCAGCCTGAATGGCCTCTCTCATTTCCCAGCCGACTCGGACGCTAGCAAGCGCCAGCAAACAGAGTCAAACTCATTCAGTAGCGTGCTTCGTCTCTAGCACAGTGAAGTGAAGTTTGTATGAATGGCAGGGGATGAGGGCGGGTTGTTGTGTGAGCCAGAGTGTGTTTTGAATCACTCCCACAATACATTGCAAGCTGGCCTTATACTGTACTGTACAAAAAAACATGTCAGTACTTAGGAATGTAAAAAATGTCAAGAAAGTTTAAAGCGGCACTGGCACATGTCACACTAATATGAAATTTCATTCAATTTTCATCTCAAATGATAGTATAGGCCATTGGAAGACGAGATATAAGGCCTATTTAAACATAAAAAAAAATAATATACCCCAAACAGATAGAGAAGATATGAGGATAAAGAATCCAGGTAAATTTGTAAGCCCAACTTTTAAGTTTTCCATACTTTAATCAACAAAGTGTATATACATGTACATGTTTGCGCCGTACTCATGTAGTAAAACACCAGTGGCGCCCCGCCAGGAGCGGGCATGGGCGGGGGCCATTTGCCCCCTCCCCAATTTTTTTTCTTGCCCCCCCCCCCCCCCCCCCCCCCCCCCCCAGTTTTCCCCCCTGGCAGAAAGAACAAAAGAAAAGAAAATGACAGGATTTGGGGCCAAAAGTCAGTGATTTGGGGCCAAAAATCAGCGATGTTAGGGCCGTCCCAAAATTGTTTAAAAATTTCCAAAATTTTCCATTATTTTCCCCCCCAGGATTTCACTTTTGACCCCCCCCAAGATTTCACTTGGCCCCCCCCTCCGTTTGCCCCCAAAAAAAAAAGAGGTCTGGCGCCGCCACGATTAAAACACAAGTTATATACACCGATCAAACAGTGTGCATAGCGTGGGGGGGGGGAACCATGCAACGGCGTGCATGTGCTTGTGTTTTAAACGCCATTTTGTCGTCTGCTGAAGTAACGTCGCCGGCGACGCTTATTAACAATCTGTCTGTTTAACCATAAGGGAAGTGTGGTCCATCCCTAATACTCCCTGATCTCTTGTCCAACCATTCTTTTCCTATGATTTGGTCTTAATCATTTCGCGGTAGGGCTTTTGGTATATAAAAGCCACAAACCATTGCAAAAAATATCGATTTTGAAAAATCTTGAGGGCGCACTATTTTCAAATGTGCCAGTGTTCTCTTTAAAAGGTGCATTTCGTGGATTTCAGCACCGTCTGTTTTATTCATGGCATCACTCGGATATCATTGAGAAAAGCTTATTCTCAAAATTTGGCAGATCACGATATTGCGGTTTTGTGTTTATGAGCAATTGTCGGTCCCACGGTCCCATAGGCTGCTGTGCGGTACTTTGTCCGTTTACGGACAGCAGAAAAGGAAATACAAAAATGCGGGAATTTTCGTCAGATGCGACCGAAATTTGCACACGTAAGATTGGGCACACGTGGATTACTGAGGCGAAACGGTTCAGATGATCTCAAAATTTTTTAGGTAAATCGGGGGGGTGAGGGGGGGGAGAGGCTGTCTGTGGATCAAGAAGCCCCTTTAGAACCACGGGAATTCATAATATGCAAAAAATTCCCTAAGTACAGGCCACATTGTGGGCTTAAAATGAGTGTGAAAGTCAGTATTTTTATGAGTTGTGAAGATTAAGAATTAGGATTTTGTGGGATCACACGACCTTAATGGAATGTGAAAATTTCCCAAAATGGTGCTTGTGGATTGACTAAGTACACCTCTGGTTTGTGAGCTCTCACCACGGGATAAATGACAGTCAATTCGAGGAAGATGAGTGGTTTAGAAGTGGTTCAAAAGTTGTCATGCGTTCTGATGTCAAAGATGCCGGTGTTTGTGTGAAAGCAGATATTAGTACGGTGGGTGGGAGCCATAGTCGGGGCTCCAAAGGACGATAACGGAATATAAAGCGTGAAACTGAATGTTGCGTGAAAGAGTCAACTGAATCGATTTGCCCTATTGTTCACCAGTTGTCCCGAGGGAGGGGAAATTTGTGGTACGACTTTTGTGGCACGACTTTTGTGGTACGACCGTTGTTGAGTTTTCCGAGCCGAGTTTACTTTTATGACCGAGTTACAATGGCATGAGTTTCTCATACCTCTGGCTGTTTTTGAGGACGCAGGGGTTGTGTGTTTGAAGAGGTAAATCGCATACGCACGCGCGAGTATGTTGTTTTAGAGGCGCAGGGGTGTGTCTAAAGTAAATACGGCATACGCACGCGCGAGTCTGCTGTTTTAGAGGAGCAGGGGGTTCTAAAGTAACTACGCATTCGCACGCGCGAGTCTGGCTTTTTTAGAGGACGCAGGGGAGGGGCTAGGGGTTGCTAAGTTAAATAAGCATGAGCACGCGCGCGTATGCTGGTTTTAGAGGACGCAGGGGTGTTCTAAAAGTTAAAATACGCATACGCACGCGCGGGTCGGGCGGTGTTAGAGGGACGCAGGGGGTGTTGTCTTTCTAAAGTAAATACGCATAAGAACGGTAGACGAGGGTTAAGTTTCATGTAAAATTTAAATAGAAAAAATGCAGCGAAAACCATGAATTAACGTTAAAAACGTTAATTAACGTTTTACAAAAAACGAAAACCATGTTGACCCCAATTGAAAACGTTTCAAAACGTTTTGTGTTTTGCTGGGATATTGGCACACCACTTTTTGGAATCCTTTGTGTAGATCATCCTCTAACGTTCACTAAGATTGCCATGCAAATCCGGATCCCGTATTAGCAGTTTACAATCCTTCGCGCCATTTTAAAGGTCCATGACATGCTTAAACTACTTATAATACCACCAAAAAATGGCTTTCTCACATTATGTAGTGGTATCAATGTAAAATCTGCCTTAACTAAGTGAAAAATCGTAGATTTGATAAAAATTGGGCATAATATCAAGTGTTTCAGACAAGCTTTCAAAGGACTTCCCAAACGAAAGTGATTATCGCGCTTGCAGCGTTACCCCAGATGCAGTGACGTCAGAGTAGCAAAACGCGTCCTGGTCGTCACGCGTGGAACCCCATAACAATAACACGTTCGCGCGTGGCCCAGTTTTCTTACACAGTTGACTTCTCGCGGGTATGGTGGTATGTGTTGTATGGCATAATTTTTCTGATTTGGTGCCTTAAAATTTCGATAATAATACGCTGTATTTTTGACGGCTGTTTTTTCGTCGTCAAGCCATTGTCATGAAGTAACGCATGGTGCCGAATGGTCCATTGGTCCTGCTGTTATGCAGGGCACTGTGCACGTGTGACGATGTGTGCGTTAGCCCCGTGTGAGCTTTGTTTACAACTTGCTACTCTACGTCATAACGGGGCAAAATCAAATCCAACTCCTCATCTTTGAGACTCGTTTCCGCGAAAGACAGCAGAGAGGGCCGCCTTTGGGTATTTTTGTCCTTGAAATATATCACTTTTCCGATGTTTACTTTTAAAAATCTGTGTTGCGATGTGATCAGGATACTGTTGAGGTACGAAAAGTAAGAAATTAAGAAAGTCTACATCAGGCCGTGTCCATGGACCTTACTGGCTATACGGGGGATTGGGTCATGGGCCCGTGGCACCGCAGGGTGGGGCGTGGGCCCAGGGCCGCGGTCCGACCCCCGGGGAGGCCCTGACGGTATCGGATGTGCCACTTTTGATGCCCCCTATTTGAAATCTCCCTAGACCCCCGCAACTAATTTTGGCTGTTCGCATGAACATTAGTTTAGTTCAAGAGGCCAAAATGTCAGTTCCCCACACCCTATTTACAGTCCGCAACAGCTGTTTGCCCATATTTTACTTACATATGGCACAATATTTAGAAAAAAATTAAAATAGGGTAAAATTCAGCAAAGATGGCCCCCTTAAGCATTATTGCCCCGTTGTGACTATTTGAATAGTTGAAATCAAGCAAATATTGTCCATTGCTATAGAAGTGGCATTTACTTGGCTTGATATCATAGGATCAGATTCAGAAACCCATGTCCTTGTTTACAAATAATGACGGTCACATAGAAGTCAAGGGGGCCATCTACCCTCGATGACTAATAAACGTTCAGGCTATAGCCCCCCCCCCATGGAATTTGACCTTGAAGCACCCATGCCTAAATACCTGGTTTAAGTGGTTAGGTATTGACTTTCTCTAACCAGTGATACCAAATAAGTACCAACATCCCCATAGTCCGGATGGCATTTCCTGATTTTTGCGCTAACTTAGAATGTTGACTATAGTTTTTTTCTCAAATATTTTAATGCTTGAGCCATCTAGTAAGAATCAAAATGCTGACAGTCCATCAGCATTGCGCATTTTAAGATATTCGTAAAAACAAAAGGGCTCGCCAAAATCCATATTGTTAGTCGAACTTTTACAAAGAAGTTTGTTTTTTTCTTAGTGAAGCAGAGAAAACAATGTTTTTATGTGTATTGAGGAGATGATAAAGCAACACAGCTCTATTTAAAGATTTCAAGATGGCGGTTAAATATCAAGATTGGAACAAAAAACAAAATGGCCGCCAAATACCACATTTTTTGCCTTACCCCATACATCACAACAACCCAACAAGGTTTATTTTGCTGTGTAGTATAAGCCTGACAAAATGTATATGTTATGGATGCCACTTAACAGGGACAGCCCCATGTCTAAGAGTTATTTTTATTCACAGAATATATTTCAAGATGGCGACCAAATACACAATACAATCGCGTGCCAGGTAGGCTCCAAAGCATTACGACGTAGTTGTAAATTTAACCGATTCTTTTTCTCAGAGAGGGCTGAACAATAACAAGTTTGGGCAATGTGTCATTTATAGATTTTTTTTTTTTTTTTTTGTCTTTAATGGCTGTTAAATAATCAAGAACAAAAAAAAAAAAATATCTAGACAAAAGTAATAGTGGCCGCCAAAATAGCCAACACTTGTGAAATATTACTGGGGTTAAGTTTTGTTTTTTCTCAGTATTGCAGTTCTCGTGGTTCCGGTCATGTAAATGTCATTGCTCACATCTCAGAAGTCTTTCCTAGCCGCAGCTTCCTTTTTCCCGTTGGTAGGAGTCCCTTTTTATGAAAGCCTTTCCTGACCAGCCTTTCTTTTTTTGTGGCAAGTCATTTCAATGAAAAGTCGACCCTGACCAGCCGGCTTTTTTTGATATGAGTCTTTAATTATAACCCTCTTCTAATCAAGGTTTCTTTTTGGTGTGAGTTCTGAAATTAGAATCATTTCCTATACCAAAGTTTCATGTTGCATGTTTGTTCTGTACGCAATGTTTCTTTTGGTTGAGTCCTTTCACGACCATGTTTTTTTGTATAGGGAATATTACTCGTGAAAACATCGAGTCACAGTAAAATTGACACTGTGTCCATATCAATTGTAATGACCACGCATCTGTTTTGCTTTGTAAAATGACTTCAGACCATCATTGTACCCATATTTCGATCTAATTGTCTGAAACCTATTGCCAAACAATTGTTAGTGGATTTCTAGATATCCCATAACCCGTTTCTTCATATTTTAGATACATCTTTTGACTGTTTTGTTGGGCCATATCAAACAACTCTAATTCCCATCAAATTGGCCCGTATTCCATAAAAAAAATTATAATATCTTCTCCATTTCAGGGCAATTTAGCATTAACTTGGTCATTGATTTTATAAAATTATGTTGGCTTATTCTCTTACTCCCTAAATGCCATTTTTGCCCTTTTTAAAACTCACTGAGCAGACCCCTGCCTTGTGTTTTACAGGAAAGTGCTCCCATATCTAACAACACAATACCGCTACGCTCCCATGCAATAGTTTTATGTAATTTGAGGACAATATGCATGTCGTATATGTGGATAATATCATGAGATTAGCACCCGGGGGTCACTCGGCCACTTTAGGAGTAACGCGTAGTAAGGCTTTTAAGCCGCCCCCCCCCCCTTTTCATTATATTGTCCCACACAGACCTCAATTTTTTTTTAACTTTCACTAGAGACCAATATTTGTTTTTTTTGGGGGGGGGGGTCAAAATTTTCCCACTGTCACCCAAAGACCCCGATTTTGATTAGTAGCAGGAATGTGCCCAGGAAGGCCATCCGATGAGATGCGGACAGTTGAAGGAATGAATGATCCCTGATGGCTTCCATGTTAGATCTTGGGTTCTCCATGCGATATCATAAAGTCCGTATACACCGCCAGAGATGAAGGTCTATAATACTCCAGTTTTAGGCACGGTTGGTAAGTAGTTCAGGAGCCCCTTGAAGAACATGTGGTGGAAGAGAATAGTTGCTCAAACTGCTCTTCGGTGTTTCAGTGGTAAATACATGAGCTTGATACTCCTCCGGCAATCCAATTATATATGCCTAGCTCTATTCTGGACATATTGTTGAAAACACCAGATGGATGGGATGTAGTTACTGGCATTTGAGCTTTTTAATTCTTCCTAAATTTCAGGTTTTGGAATGTACATGCATGTGTAACCAACTGATCTATAATGGTAAAGATATTAAATAGATAATATGTGTGGGTTATGTTTACCTATCTTGCGGCCGCAACCAAGTGTTTTTTCAAAATGTGCGCCAATGTCCCAGTCCGTCATTAAGTTGTGGATGTCAGATGGATCCTCCTGGATGTCGTTGAGCAATGCACTCAATGTAGTAAGGGGTCGCGACACTGCTTGGCATGGTAACCTTCTCCTGTGACTAATTATCAATCGAACGATGACAGTGACCGGCAATCGTGCTCGGATTGGCCAGTTATCCTGTAGCTTTTTTCTCATGGTCCAGGTCTCAGGTCCATATAACTGGTACTCCTACAGGCTCTAAATAACATGGTGGTGTAGTTAGTATATTGCAGCCATTCCAAGCTTGTCATATTTTGTGTATCATAAGTCTTTTTCGTGGCTGTCGGCAACATAGTTCCCCCGTTACTTGCGTCCTGATCTCTTTGATTTGGGTACCTCTGTAGTGCATTTTGATAATTATCTTCGTCATTGAACGGTCACATTTCGGCTTTTTGCCTTTAGATGTATGCATTTAGAGCAGCCATTCTCAAGTGAGTTAGTATATCCTTGTTCACCACATATCAATTGGCTGTTAGATATAGATCTCTGCGTATCAAGGGCTGTGAGATGCTGACTTTGGTGACTTCTAGACGGCGTCATTGGGTATATTTAGAGTTGTGTTATATTTATGGTATCAAATTAAAGACTATCAGTTATTTGTCTTTATTTTTTTGTATGTATTGGCTCAGCTGGCCTTCCAGTTGTAGTTGTCCATACATTCATTCTGTCTCTCCCCAACCCCCCTCACCCCTCTGTCAGTGTGATTGCCTTTGTTTGTCCATAACGCGTGGCTGTGAATACGAACGGTTGCCTTTGTTCGCATTTAGACTCACACTGTACTATGTCGCTGTAGGGTACCGCATACAGATCTTCGCAGCTGACAATTCAGGTGTCCCCATATCTTCTTAGTATGGGAAGTAAATGGGTTGGCGTCCTCTTCTATCTCTTGGTCCCAATATATATAAATTTGAATTTCTACTTAAATATTACATTTTTAAAAAAAGAAAAATTCTGAAATTTGTGTTTAATTGATGTCATATCATATTGTTTTCACTACGAATTTGCTATTGCTTTTGTATCTCGTTATGGTAGAATGGCTCCTGTTTTCTTTGATAAACCCTAGAGCCTCTGCATTAGCGGCTTATTACTATTACTTGACCTCTGTCTGCCATCTAATGACAGTTCTCTCCGTACGTTTGAGCTCCTTTAACGTGGTCCCCTTGTTAAACGTGGTTAAACATTGTCCCCTTGTTTTGTACATTTATGGAGTAAGATGCCATCTTTAATAAACAACTGGAATGTTAAAATCACAAGAAAAATATTAAATTGATCACCACCAGGTCAACTAGAAACTATTTTTTTGTATATATCTTGGCAAAACAAACATATTTGAAGGCCAATACATCAGTTTTCAAGGTGATAAGTTTTCATTAAAAATGGGTACTTTGGCGGCCATTTTGTTTTCCGCTAAATATCTAAAAACGCTCAATGCTGATTGACTGTCAGCAGTTTGATTCTTCCACTAGAATGGTCTAAAGCATTAGAACCTGTTGAGAAAAAACTATTAGTAAACATTTCTAAGTTATAGCCAATCATGAAATGGCATCCGGACTAGTAGGGCACATTGCCAAACTTGTTATTTGTTCACACTGTACTGGGGGAAAAAGAAATCAAATTAAATTTACAACGTATGCTTTGTAGCCTTGGCAGCGATGTATTTGTCTCACATCTTTGAACTATATTCTATGAATAAAATCATAACTCACTACAACATGGCTTGTTCCCTGTTAAGTGGCATGCCATACAGATTACATTTGTGAGTCTTATGCGAGGCAAAACAAACCTTGTTGGTGATATTTCACCAAAATGTGGTATTCTTGGCGGCCATTTTGTGTTTTGGGTCACACATTCTTGATATTTAACGCCACCTTGAAATCTTTAAATATAGCTTGTGTCTTTTATCACGCCCATTAATACCTTAAGAGATTGTTTCCCCTCTGCTTTACTAAGAAAAACACAACCTTCTTGGTAAAATTTCATTAAAATATGGCATTTTGGCGGCCATTTTGTTTTTACGAATATCTAATATTGCTCAATGCTGATGGACTGTCAGCAGTTTGATTTCTTATAATGGGTGGTCTACGGAAGCCAAATCCACAAAAAAACTAACTATAGTAATATTTTCTAGTAAACTGGCTGGCATCCGGACGTTTTGAAGACTACAATACCTCTACACCACAAGTCAATCTGTCAGGTCTTATTTTTTAGATCACAGTATTTTTCACACCATTGTTTCTCATCGTTCTCACATTTCAAAGAGCGTTCACCCCCCCCCCCCCGTTCGACCGGTTGTATAGCTACTTGCATTAGTTAAAATATGAGGTATTCGACCCCTTGGTTAAGGCAGTGGCTGATGCAGTTCGGAACCAAATATCATCGCCCGCTTTTCCTAGTTTCTGACCACTCTCACAAAAGACGCAACCCCCGTAATACCCAGGACGTCTCTACGAGTCTATCTCAATGGATGCTGACAGGCTAATGCTGAGGGACAAGACTTGAAACAGAGATTGACCGTTTTTCATCTTAAGTCAACACACCAAGCTTGAGACACAACTATATGTGGGTGAGGCAATAATTAGACGTAACTGTCTTCTTCTGCACGGGGTGCCTGAGCAACATGAAAGAAGACCGACTCCTACTGTCATTAACAAACTCAACTCTAAACTAAACTTGAACTTGATTGCTAATCATATTGAAGGTCTCATCGGTCGGTCTGCGCAGACATTAATGATAGTCACCACCAAACAAGCAGACGCTGAGTCCTATCATTGTAAAAATCAAGCAATAATACACACCGGGAAGCAGTCTATCCGTGGCGAAGAGGCAACTTAAGGGCACGCAAATGCTAATTACTGAAAGTCTTACCCCCTCTCGCATGACAATATATCGCGAGGCACAACGCATGGTGAAAGAAGGCCAGCTTGCAAGTGTTTGGTCACGGATGCAGAATTGTAGTCTGAACAACAACACGAAAGGTAACAATACACAATCTTAGCTGATCTGGATAAAATTAACTTTGTCATTTTGGTTTTAATCATACCCATGCACGATTTCCTTGTGTCAATGATTGTTACCATCATCACAGTTTGAATTCTGACCTTTAGTTATCATCTGCTTATTTATTAACCTTGTTCATGATGTACCTTATTTGCATAACTTGCATCCGGTTAGTCGCATCTACTTAAAGGGGATGACCCGATTCAAGCCTATTATTCCCTTTTCCGTTTTGATAGAATGGCCTTTAACCTCAAAACCCCACCTTTATGTTTCACGCTGTTTCGACCGTTTTGATGTGTGATGTTCATTGTATCTTTGCATGCTTGTGTAGTGCTATCAAAACATCCAATCAAATCTGGGGCTCTGGGATGAGGCTATTGTGATCGGGCCATGACCCTTAATTTTGTATCCTACCATCTGCATATATGTTTCAGTGATATCCTTTAAACCTGCGTATAGTTTTTTGTTGATACCCCCGTTACGTTTATTACATTTTTACCTCACAATTTCTCTTGGCATTGTGTATACCGATTTTGTTCTAGTTTCAATAATTCACAACACGCGGAGCGTGTGTTCTGTGGAAATCGTTGTTCCTTTGCCCATAGCTTGGTATAATCCCTTTTTTTTTGTGTTCTACCATTTCACGTTACCTGTTACCAAGCCGTGGGCACTGGGTCCAACTCCTGATTACACTTTGCACATGTTTTATACATATATATCATTTCTAATGGTTTTATTAATTATTTATCTATCTATGATGATATATCTGTCAGGCATTTTTTTTATTATTACTTTCATTGTTGTTTTATGCTTGTTACTCTAGCCTGTAGTAAACCATGCACCGACATACGTGGTGTATTGTCAAGACCTTTGATAGGTCGTTTCTCACTTTCTATCCTATAAAGAAGTGGTTATTCTTTCCTTCCCCATATCCTTGAGTCGATTGCATGGTTGACTCCTCACTTAGTGACTCTGTTTACCTT
>JAMKCH010016551.1:0-73186 GCA_023653785.1 Ophioderma brevispina
ACACATCATACACATACAAATGTACACATGCACAACAAAAAACAATGCTGCAGTACACCTACACACCCCCACATATGCATTACCAACTCACAGACACAAATTCGATATTACTACCAGTAAAATATGTAAACAAGGGATATCAAATGTGGTTATGCACTTTTAAAAGTACCAAACTCATGAATCTAATTACTTCGTGGGCCCTGTTGGTAGTTATTCCAGAGTACAAAGCTGTCCTTCTGTACTGGATGTTCTTTTACCGCTTGTTATTCCATGATGGATGATCACAGTTCTGAGCCTGACTACGTGTGCCTTTAGAATGTGTTGCACTGGTAAAGTAAAACAAGAGGAGATATATCCAGGCCAAAAATTCTTAAGGCATTATAAAATGTTAAAATTAAGATCTGATAATCATCTTCTCCTCAGATTATTCCAACCAAGGTCTTCATCATCATTTTGTCCACCGAAGTTCGAATGTCCTGCAACAAAGGACACGGGCCAAGTCTTTTGCAAATGTGGGAGACATATAGTGCCGCATAATTGAAATTGGACCAAACAAACTCAGTAGTCAAAAATGAGAAAGACCAAGGCTTTTGGCAACATATTGACTGTAGTCTGAAGAAGATAATGCTTAATTCTCCTGATGACAACCAATTCGCTTGGAAACATTTGACCAAACATAATCAGCATGATTGCTCCACCAATAAATACGGGATAAAAATAACAACACCCAAATACTTGTTCTGAATTGACTCTTTCAATAGAAACATTTTCAACATTACGAATATTTTAATATTATTTAGTGTCTGTTGATTTTCAAAACAACAGTAATTTAGTTTTTTATGTTCAAGGTAAGTTTATTTGACTTGAAGAACCAATGAGCAATTTTTAGTCAGTTAGTGTTAAGAGCTCATTTTGCAAAGTGATTGGCTAATCAAGGCTATCATTCGTAGCCGTGTACATCGATTCGAACTCACGTTAAGCTCTGTTTATTTTATGGAACAAAAAAAGTGTGGGGACCTTTTGCTGCTAGAAACGTAACGAAAATAAAGAATGTCAGTCGCTATTTGTTTAAAATTGCTTACATGCGGAGCACACGAGACTCTCCCAATTGCCACCTTTTGAATACCATTCATAACTCGCTCAAACTTTACCAACTACCATACCAAACCTCACTATTTTATTCGTCGGCTAAACAGCAATTTTAAACCCTTTGTTGCTGTCCATTCAGCACCCCCAGACCTGCATCTACTATCAAGTGTATAATAACAGAGACTTGGAATTCGCTAATATGATCTTTCCGATATCAAGATATCAAACCAACCTAACGCTATCTGGAACTTTAAGGACTTATTGTAATTATAATCTACCAATTTGAACAAACGGTCTCTTTTGCAAATAATCTGTTTGTTTTTTGAGAAGACCTCAGATATTTTCATCATAGTTTACTTTGCACATGCTATCCAGTGATGTAGTTTGCCTTCATTGACCAGTGAGGCGGTTAAATGCGATTTACGTACGTCGTATTTTCTCCTGTGTTCAGAACTGGTACTTTTCTAAAGGGGATCGATGCTTAAAGAAACTTATGGCGATTTGTGATGGGGGGGGGGGGGTGCCTTCAGGTAAGTTTACCTTTTCATGTTTTTTGTTTAGTTGGGGTTAAGATAATTGTACAGAAATTATCTAAAATATTGACTTCAGTAGAATGACAATATCTGATGATCCGACTGGCGTACTGGTGTGATATTGTCAATTTAGTTGAGAGAGTCGATTTTATTTATTTGTTTATTGAAAGCTGAAATTATATTGTTAAAATTTCATGAAAGTAAATTCACTTGATATGTTTTCTTTTCAACACAGGTAGTTTAAGACACTTTTTATTACGTTTCGTATCTCGTTGTTTTTCGTCTAAAAAGTAAAATAAAAGTGCGTTTGTTTAAAACCATTTCTTCTTTGGTCAATTATATTAATCATTTGATTAATGAAATAACTTTATTTTCATACATTCGCGTCGAAATCAATTTCATTTCATCATATTTAGGGCTCATCATATGAATGTGCAAAGCTATTTTGTCTTGTGTCATATAATATCACATTCAGCTAGCTCAGTATATGTGCTCATGTGCTCTATATATAGACAATGGCTAAAGGTTATTCCCAGAGGGTTTTTTGAGTCAATCTCACAATGCACCAGTTTTGGGAAATATCACCTAAATAGAGTCATGTGATCCCATAAAAATCCTATTCTTAACACATAAAAAAACCCTGACTTTCACACTAATTTTAGCCTACAAAGCGTTTGTACTTAGGGAATTTTTAGCATGATTACGAAATATCTTGTGGTCGGACAAGTGTAAAAAAATCACGACGAAAAAATCTCATCTGTAAATCAGATATCGCTCAACAAAATAGGGTCTTTACAATCCCCGCTCAATTAAGTGTTAAAATTATTCATTACGAGTCTGAAGACTCTCCTTCCGTTGAGTTATATTTGGTACATGCAATTGTAAGATGCCAAGTAGTTTACACCCAAAATATCTTGCAAAACACTTGTTTAAAACATCGGGTATTATCTCAGGTATTAGCTATCAAAAAGTGGTTGAACATTTAGGGTACCAACACCACGGAAAGGTTATGTATAGGATAAGGCATGAGTGGAGTGCATTCGGGGATATAATTGCATGTTGGACGCATTAATAAATTAACATATGCATTAGCGGGGCCACTGTGAGCACGAGCGCTTTAGCGCGAGTGCTCCCAGTGGCCGCCCTTAGCGATATATTACTTTATTAATGCGTCCAACCATGCAATTATATCCCGAATGCACTCCACTCATGCCTTAACTGTCATAAACAAACATTAGCATTATTTTATCACCATCAAACATAAATACATATTAATAACCTGTTTTCTGATAATTTTGGATTACTAAAAAAAAATTAAAACTAGAATATCGCTGTTCTCGGCTTTCCCACAACACTGGTTGACTATTAAACATAAGCAGCAGCATTATGAGAGAGGGTGTGAAAAGTTATACAATGTAGTTTTGATTGAAATTTCGATGAGTTAACAGCTCAATAAAAGGTTAAGGTTTGACATAATTGGCATGATTACAATGAACGTAGCGATTTAACGCATAGTGACATACTATACTTCACCAATTCAGCCTATTGTTTTATATTGAAATTTATGCAAATCAAAAAAAACACTTTTTTCACCAGCCTCAAATGGCGGGCCATGTTTAGATCGTCCCGTATCATGGATACATGCGGCCCCGGATAAGCACCTGCTGAACAAATCCTGACCACCACAAAGCCATTACCCAATGACTTGTGGATACGAGCAAACAAACAAACTTCACCATCGATTGGATGAATAAGCGCAGTCGATTTACATGCGGATAATTATTCATTAAGTTCTTGATGTATCGCATCATTTGTATAGGTCAAATCATGGTTATTAACACCGCAGATTTTAAAATAGACAATGGTAGGACCTACTGCCGTTATACTTGCTTGTTTTTTTTAACACCATAGAAATAACATTTCTAATTTAAGGCATAGACTTTGTAGTGAGTGTAAATCTGTTTCATTCCTCGTTCATAAAGCCACTTCATTTTAAGTTTACATCCTTATAATTAATCATTAAGTTCTTGGTGTATCCATCTATTTCTATAGGTAAAATCGTGATTATTAACACCGCAGATTTTAAAATAAAAAATGATAGGACCTACTGCCGTTATAGTTGTTTGTTTTTTAACACCATAGAAATAGGATTTCTATTTTAAAGTTATACACTCTGTAGTGAGTGTCTGATTCTTTCCCCGTTCGTAAAGCCACATAACCTGGAGGTTATATGCTAATAATTATTCATAAAGTTCTGGGTGTATCCATCTATTTCTCTAGGTCAAATCGTGATTATTAACACCGCGGATTTTAAAACAGATAAATGTAGGACCTACTGGCGCTGGAGGTAGCACTGATTTTTTTGCATCACTGTGTGGTCAACACGTAACGGCAATTCGGAAAATTAATACTCTATATAAGTAGCCAATAAATAGTGTATATACATTCTATGGTTTAAGGATCATAACGCGGACATTTTACTGTCATAACTGTGCGAAAACTGTTTGCTGCAAAAAGTCATACCCATGAAACGAATCCTCTAGACCATTTAACATCCTACGTCACGTCTTTTGTTGCCTGCGAATCCATTCCTGCGATCGTTATGGCCCATAGTATTAAAACTCTAAAATATACAATTGGCCCATTGTGTAAACAGTCAGGCCGACCTATTTCAAGATACCAGGCCCTAACATGTTTACAAACATTGCTGTTAACTGGTCTATATGTTACCTTCACAAAAAACATGTAATGCCCTATGACAAATCAGCTCTTGGAAAAGAAATTGCTCAAAATGTGCTTCAACATGAACCAGCTCCTGCCAATACGTCGGGTATACGTTATGTTGCAATGAGCGTAGTATGCTCGTGTCCGTTTGTAGATGTTACGTGCTCATACCTCGTGAAGTCGATATGCGTGGTAGGACCCCAAATACATGAGAATGAGACTAAATTTGAATAGTAATGTTCTAGGGAATTTGAAAATGCATTGTTCTCCAAATGAAAATTGCTTAAAATGATGTCTTCTCGCCGTATGGCAAAAATTGAAGGAATTCGTCAAGTGGTTTTGGATGAATCGATCAGAAAAAATGGGGCAAAAATAATGCCGATTTAGGGATTTTTCCCAAAGAGCTCCAAAAGAGCTCGGCAACCTTCAAAATCTCAAATCTAGTATCTAACATCGGATGTCCATCCCACTGTACGGGCGTTATAGTTTTTTTAACACCATAGAAATAAGATTTCTATTTTATAGTATGGACTCTGGAGTGAGGTTGTATCTGATTCTTTCCCCGTTCGTAAAGCCACATAGCCTGGTAGGTTGTGGAAATGAACGTTCTGGCCTTGGTAATTTAATTGCGTACCATGGCAAGTGAACTGTTCAAGCGCTTTCACTTCGAGGGGGAAGTCGATGCATGCGTACTGGCGTGCATTATTAAATTCTATTGTTTAATAATGCACGCTTGATAATGCACACCCGATAATGCACCATGCATATTTAAATCGGGTCATAATGCACCATGCATATTTAAATCGGGTCATAATGCACGCATGCATATTCAAATTTCGCGTAAGCGTGCATTCGCGAATATAATTTCACGCGAAAACAAAGAAAAACCACTCGAAAATAATGCTCTAGTGGTTTATATGCTGAATACTTTTTGAACGAACTATCATTTTGAAGCAGTAAACCTTTGTGTGTGGTACAGTAGTACCACAGGATATTGTGTATATGAAGGACATTTATTTGAGCTCCTAGTAATTAGTATGTGCTGTTATATTAGCCTCCATTTTGTGATTAAAAATATTATTTTATTTCTCAATATTATTTGAGAAAAGATTTCTCATAGGAAAAGTACTTTGTTTATAATGGAAAAGAAAAAATGGTGCTATGTTGAGCTCATGCACCTGTTGTTTACAGCTAGATACATTGTGCAAGAGATGAATGGGAATTCCCCAAGATATAAATTTAGAAAATGAGTCAACTTGTTTTGCTTTGAGATCAAAACAAAATTAGGTAGTTTCCCATGATGTTATTAATGTAAGATGATGCAAAGCAAATGATGTAATTTATGTGAAATCCAATTGGACAGTGCAAGGTTATGTTTATTTATGATGATGTGGTAACATCTACTTTAAGAATTGGGAAATACTAGTTATGAAATCCTTATATAAGGAGATATTGGGGAATAACAACTCTGACAGCAGTAGTAACCAGGAGCTATACAGTATAGCTGTAGCTACTGAGTCTTGATCTGCAATAATGGTAGATTTGTGCATCACATGCCAAGATTTATTTTATGTTGGATGCCACCGGAGCTCTGCTGTCGTCTTTTAAGCCAAAAGAGCTTCAGTTTTTTTGGAATCAAAAAGGGATCCTTGATTGTGGTCCTAAATGTGGACATTAGCGTCAGACTGGTGGTGGTAGTAAAATACCTGGAGAATATTAGTGTCATCGGATTCCGTGGGGCCATGTTAGGAGCGTCCGTATCATGGATACACGCGGCCCCGGATCAGCTTACTCAGTTGAATAAATCCTGACACCACCACAAGCCATTACCAATGACTTGTGGATACGCAAAGAAGAAGTGTCATCGAGAGGAAACTCTGTCGTCTTGAACTGCTGGACAAAATTATCTTCAAGACTGAGAAGATTCCCATGGAATTTTGTTACTCGTGGAATCATATTGCATGCTGTCATTTTGGAGTCTTCGCTGTGAGGACAAAACATCGTTGAATTGCAACGCTTCTTTTAACTATGGAGATAGTGGACTCTAAAATTCAGATCATTTTTGCACAAGGCTCATTTGTGTTTAAAGGATATTTCTGACCTTTTGACGTCCACGAGACGTCATAACAGTGTACAAACAATATGTAAATGCAAAAACACGATTTGTAAAGTTGAGGATGCCATTATCTGAAAATCTTTGAGTCAACCTTTAACCTATTTATTTACATTTTTAAAAGTTCACGGCCATCAAAATAACAGGAAAAATAGTATTTTGTACATTTATAGCTTTATTAACATTATTAAACATTACTATTTGTCTTCTTGGTGCTTTACCATTTTGTTATGGTATCAGATATTTATCTGCTTGCAATCTCACCTGAATCACTTGAGAGATTACTAGATATAAGAATGTGATTGTTATTAATTCCAAAGGCGCTTAATAATATTAATAATAATAATAATATCGACAAGATAAATGTCCAACCTAAAAAGGCCATTCAAGGCACACAACATATGAACAAATTTATGGAAAATAACAAAAAGACACAATAGAACAATGCAAATATCCTAATTAAAGGTGGGTGACCTGATCAACTACCTCGTTTCCCCACTTTACTCATCAAAATTGAAATTTTTGTATCATAAGAAAGTTCAATATATTTTTCTCATTACCCAGTGAAATTTGAGGCTCAGAAAATGTTTTTTTTTCGATGTTGTGAACAAAAACGTCTCCAAATGTGGTAAACCACATTATTAACACGCACTATCCTATGAGCCAATTTAGTACACATTTTTGCTTCACTAACCAAACGGCTGGACCGTTTTGACTCAAATTTTATTATCAGATGTTTTTGGTGATATGATTCCATCGTGAGGGGAGAAAACATAGGTATCATAGGAAAAAATCGGACTATGATCGGGTCACCCACCTGATAAATGCAAACTTATACAACATACTGCTAGCAACGCCAATTGGCAAAAAAATTCGGATTTTCCTTGTCATTATTTTTATTTATTTTTTCTCCACTCAATCTCTGTATAATTTGATATTGCAATTTTAACAGCGCATCATAAAATCACAGCGCACAACGGCTATAAGATGACACATTGAAATATTCTGTACCAGCTTGTATTAGACCATATGCAGCTGCAATAGCTCTCGTGAAGCTCATGTCTTGTAGCAAAAAATACAAAATGTCTCAATCGTGACTGGACGATCCTAACTCAACTCGTTTGGATCATCCTCTCTGGTGTCCTTGCAAATGAAAAGGATCAGTGAAGAATGACATTGAAGTTTGCATAGTTTCAGAAAAGAAATCGCATTGATAAACACTGTTTTGCACGCTATTACAAGCCGCAACATGCATAGAACCAAATGGTTAACCAGCACATGCTGCATTGAATGTCAAAGTTTGCAATACGGTTTCTTGGCTTTGGGAATATCAATTGAAGTACGAGGTCTAAGTTTACTCAAGAGAATACTATTAGAATAAACAGAGTTCACGCACTAAGATTTGAAGTTTAGTCAAGTATTATCACAGTTGTGTCAATAACTCTCAATCATTGTCAATCATAGAAGCTCGTAGACTTAATATACGTGGATGGTCTATATAATATTAGACTATCTAGAGTCGAATGATGCGGCGAACATTCTTAATTACCGCTGACGTTCTGTGACATGCTATGTATGGATATAGAGTCTTTTATGTTTGGTCAGTGACTGAAACTATTTTGATAAAATTTTGGCGCCTTTTTTGGCTAAAAACTTCCAACAAGTCCTTGCACCGCCACTGGGCAATATGGAGTCCATATTTGACCATCCCATTTTGTCACTGGTCCTTTGTGACTAAGAGCTATCTTGTTCCCAATCTTGCAGCTAAAGATCTCAAAGTCACTTTCATACCGTGCACCTTGCACATGTACTGTACAAATTTACACTGCAGCGGCTCCCTGAAAATATTGCGATCGTTGATTGTTCAGATCTGTTTTAAGGTTTTTCTGTTGCTAACAGTATTTCTGTTTGTGCCATATCCAGTGTGAATGAACAATGTCAATTAAGTCACTTTGAACCCCCTCCATTCAAAACTAATGTGGGACGTATTTCCTTTCAGGTATTTAAGTTATTTTTTGGTTTAGAAACGGCATATTTTCAAATAAACTGGTTGCATATTATTTAAAACCGTACTGTGATATTTTTGTTGAAAATGGTCCAAAGTCAACAAATCTTTTTTAGGGCTTTTTTCTCAATTTTATGGCTTGTTTTACTCAACTGTGATTTTGTGTAAAGCCTAACTCTATTTGTTTTTTTCTGTTAATTTTTATATTTTCAAACAGTTTTCAAGCAATATTAGCACATGTTTTTTGAAGAGCGCCCCCCAATTTTTCACAATTTTGAGATTGTTACACTGGTTGCATTCGGGTAACTGGCTAGTAAACTATCCTTGTGAATGGTTAAGCTCGAACATGTCTATTTGTCACACACGAAGGTAATTTGGTATTAGAAATAATTATTATCGGGGACCCCTGATAATCATTCAACGGCTTCTTGAAACGGCCTCCACTGTGAAATACCGGTAAATAGCACATGTACGTGTCTACGCTCATCCATTATGTTTTATTGGTTCAGGCCAAGTCAAGTTAGAGGTTATTTTTCTCGAGGTGGCACTATTTCCTCATGGACGGATGCATAAACGTAGCATTTCAGCCTTCTGCCGTTAAGTCCCAATCGGGGATCCCATTCTAATTACAAATCGCTTATTTATGAGAAATACGCATTTTTAGCAGTCTCGTTCGCAGGTATATAGTTTACCTAGACAATTACCAACGTAAACTGATGGCAAATTATCAAATTTTGAAAAATGGGGCGCTCTTACAAAATGTGTCCAATACTGCTTGTAATGATATTGTAAAAAAATAGCAATATAGTACAAACAATGCCTTTTTTTTTAAAAAAGTCTTAAATCTTAGACTTGAACAAGTCTGCAATTTGGGAACCTTTATTGTACACTGAAAAACGTGTCAAATAATTTTGCATTCATCTTTTGAACCTAAAATCGTGTATTAAATTATTTTACCACACAGTTGGTCTCCAAGTTAGGGCCTACAAAAAAGGTTTTCTTACTCTAGCAAATTTACCTATCCATATTTTAGAAATTCGAATCCGTTTTATTTTTTTGGGAAAAGATCATGGCTTCTATTTCTCCAATTTTTCCTTATTTTAGGATCCCATTTAGAGTAGGGAAAGAGGTCCTAGCGAAGGGCTCAATCCTCCAGCCACAGATTACTACGCCACTGTAGTACAATGTACACCCCCTGATTTTAGTTGAAACATGGTTGGGAAGTTGCATGTTAAGTTTATGTATAACTGGCTCAACCTAATTTTCTAGTCTATTAATCTTTATGAAGTCGTTGAAATGACCCCTTCTTATTGCATTATATTTTAATTAAGTTTTATACTAGGTTGTAAGATATTCCGTCTAGTCATGCAATAATCAGGTTTTCAAAATGGGAATATCGTTTGCATTATTTGAATTATTTGTCTTTCCTACAACCAGCAGTGCTTCAATGATTTCAGAACCAATAAAGATCTGTAATACTCGATAGTTTTACGACCAGGGTAAAGAACCCACGGATACTTCCATTGTTTTGGTGATGGTAACCAAGAATCCCTTTAGAACTCGTTTTCTTATCGTGTGCTTTCATCACATATCTTCTTTACACTTCTAATAAATAGCTATAAATAGTGCAAATGTACCACTGGCATGGTGCTTGTAATTTTGCCGGGGCTTTGCACGGTATTTTGCAAAATAACAACTGGGTATTGGAACGCATCGCTGTAGATCAATAAATAGCTATGTTACCCCATTCCTTGTTTTGCCTGCCTATTTCCTACGGTCATTGACATTTACTGACTGTACGTGCGATTATGCATCAGAGATGTCAGTTACCAGCATATTTTTACACCAATTTCAGAAATTTTTTATTTAATTTCCATTTTATTTCGATTTGTGTCTTTTGGCCCAAATTCATGCCTTTTCAAGATTTTTTTTACTACTTTAGTGAATTTTAGTTATAATGACTGGCAGTTTGGTACATAGGATTTTGCTCCTTTGAATGTCACTCATAAAAATACTACTATATACAGCCTATTTCATAATGTCATTGACATTTACTGACTGTGCAGTGTGGCGACTATGCATCAGAGATGCCAGTTACCAGCATATTTTATACCAAATTTCAGAATTTTATTTAATATCATTTTATCTAGATTTGTCTTTTTTGCCCAAATACCTGCTTTTTCAAGATATTTTTCACTACTATCGTGAATTTTTATAATTACTGGCAGTTTGGTACATAGGATTTTGCGCCTTTGAATGTAAAAATACTACATGTATGATCCGAATAGCTGTTGGACAGTTAATCTAGCAGATTATATGGGTTCCCATGCACCCCCTTAAAACCAATTTTAGAATATTTACGACATCTCCTTAAACTTAAAGAATTTTGATGTTACCAAAATCAAATATTGTTCCACGGGGTCCGTTTGGTGGCCATCTTGAACCTAAACAGATCAGTCATATAAAGTCATATGCATTTCAAGTTCCACCATCAAACATGTTAAACAATATTGGTTCCAACTTCCAATGCATGGACGGCCGTTTAAAGGATCTGTCAAACATATTTTAGTATTACCTCCGATTAAACCAATTCTCTCTAAATGGCTCTAAGACGAGTGACATTTGCTTATTTAATAGAAGGATCACTCCGAAAGAGTGAAATTTAAGTCCAAAAGTGTGAGTTAAATTCTTTTGGAGTGGGGTAAAATCCCTCTTCAAGAGTGACCGCTCAATTCACCCTTGACATTCACTCCAAACGATTTCACTTTTTTAAAGAGAAAAGTCTAATCCAAGGTTGGAGATTCCCCTGTTTGTCATGCATTGCTAAAAAACAAACAACAAGAAAAACGCTTGAATGAACGCTCAAACGGCTTCGCCTAATTATGGCACTTTATTTGCGCTTATTTTAATGAAATAAACCGGGCCATACCACTTTAAATGGAGATAGTGTGAATAGATCATCAATGTTCCTGGGTAAAGTGGGGTGGTTGGTGCAAACTACTGGATATTCTTTAGGTGTAAACATGAAAATTAAGATCAGAATAGCCATTTCCTTTCATATAAAGCAAAGCATGGCCAAAAAACAAACGCGTTTGTAATATTTTTAGGCTAAAATTGAAACTCGGCGTATTTTAAGTGAAGGGCAAATTTGGGATGTCTTGGGGTTATGACGTCAAACGGTTGTATATATGATCGTATATAGTTATTTGATAACAATAAAAAGAAGAGAACCA
This sequence comes from Ophioderma brevispina, assembly GCA_023653785.1. Classification (NCBI taxonomy): domain Eukaryota; kingdom Metazoa; phylum Echinodermata; class Ophiuroidea; order Amphilepidida; family Ophiodermatidae; genus Ophioderma; species Ophioderma brevispina. The sequence continues at coordinate 11,698 of JAMKCH010016551.1, forward strand.
TAGCTATACATTGGTACTAAATGTACTACCATTGTGTATTATTTTGTTGGCATAATACTCCCGATTGTTAAACAAATTACAGAAAATACACCTTAGATTAACCTTCGTCTTACCAAGGGGGAGGGGTAAACTTTCCTCCGGTGCGCTTAAATGCCAAAAAAATCATAAAACGCTTCCAGGTAATTGTTTTCTCATCCTTTCCGGTCATTTATATCGTCATGGTTTGTCAATCAGCGCAGCACGGACTGTGATTGGTTTGAATGTGTAGTGTGGGCGGAGCATGTTCGAATAAAATATACTTTAAAATGTCACAACATGCCCTATTTGAGGCGGGTTTTCGACGCACGGACAATATTTCACGTAAGTAAACTCTCTCTTTCAATAAGCTTTTAAATGTGCACGGATTATTCTTCACGGCTGTCATTTCTTCTGCACCGTCAAATTAAGTCAAACGCGCAATTGGTTGCTTTATTTTGTCCCTGACTATATAGTTGAAAAGTACCTCAAATGATTCGTCTCATATCATTAGGAATCAGAAAATTAAAGTTTGGCATATCTGTGATGTTTAGTTATAGAGATATGGGTGAAATGTGATAAAGGTGATTGAACTTTTGATTGGTCATTTTACAGGAGGCCAAATTTTCAAAATGCTTCAATCTTGACAAAACTGGTGTCAAATTGTTGGCATGAGCATGAGCAATCTGGAAATGTACAGTTTCCATGATTTAGGTTCTTCCGTTTTGGTATATGTTTTAGGAAAGAGACGAGTAGTCCTTAATTCCCATACAAAACAATGCAAATTTGACAAGAGGGTAACTTTCCACCGAACTTTACCCCCGGGGGGGGGGGGGGCACTTGCATACATTCCCATGTAGTCATCCTCAAGCAGGACCTTTCAGATCTTACCCTAAACGCGGATATCCTTCCTTCAATCAGACTACCCTTATCACGGATAAACCCAAAAAGCATACCCTTAAAGTGGCACTCGCACATTTTCATAAAATATGAAATTTCTTCATTTGCTTGCAAATGATAGTCTAGGCCATTGGAAGAATAGAGATGTTTGTGTTTAATTACGCACCCAAAATAAGTCGGAGTATTTTCAAATATTATTTAAAACAAAAGAAGTGATCAATATTTAATTAAATTATAATGTCATTTTCATGTTTATTCTCGGTATAGACGAAAAAAAGAAAAAAATGGCAGCCCGTCAGATACGAAGGGGCGTCTAGCGGTAGTTTGGAATAGTACGGAAAAGACAAAGCGCCAAGTTGGTGTATCTGTTGTTTGTTTTGAGTACCATTTCCCTTATATAACAACCCCGTTTTTAAATTATGGCGTTGGCACACGTGCCATCCGATTCTGGTAGGCCTATTAAGGTAGAAAAATAGCGACGTTCAGGTAATCACAAGGAGGCGTCTTTCTCAAAGATAGGCCGGCAGCCCTGCACTGAAATAAGGTCTCTCTGATTCCTTTACCGCAAAATTTGGCAAATATCTGAGTTTACAGAGGATTTGTTCACGTACGAAGTTCGCATTTAATTTGTTTCGCAAGGAGGGAGCCGGTCCGCCATTGGCTACCTAAAAACGGACTGCGGAGTGCGAAAATTGAACCTTTTTGGTTCATTTTGCTTGGTTTTGTGACCCTTTTCGCGGTTCCGTGCGGTCCCGTCGGGTGAAAAACCTGACCTTTCCCCCGTGGCGTAAGCCAGGTGGGGGCAGAGGGGGGGGGGGCAGAGTGCCCCTCTGAAAACATTTTGAGTGGAAATCGTGAATAAACACGGAATAGTTATGTTAAATCAGCCCCTTTTTCGGATTCTTTTGCCCTCGACCGGGAAATTTTTGCTTTGGATCGGGACATTTGTTGCACCTACTTACCGGGAAATTGCCCCCTCAGAACCACCGGGCTGGCTACGCGCCTTCCTTTCCCGCGTTTTTCTGCTCTGCGGATGACAACAGGTTTCAGGTAGAGATGGCCCGCCCCGGATTTACGCCTAAGACATCCTAGATATTGTTGGTATGAGCATGTGCAATCCAAAAAGTATAGTTTAATGTTTAAAAAATCTACGAGTTTATAAAAAAAATGGACATCCGCGTGAAGGGTCACCGAGAGTTTGGCCGGGTCATAGGGTCTTTTGTGTTTAATAAAAATCGCACGGAATCGCTGGGGAAAATGACATGTTACACCGAAACTGGCTTCTAAAACCACCTTGCTGAAAACTACTATTTTAGGTCTGTTGGGTATTAAACAGTCGTGCACGTCTGAAATTTGAGTGTCGTCTGAAACTTTGACATTTCCATCTGAAATTCGACATAAAATTCAAAAAATCGACCTGCGTGTCCTGAACTCGATGTTTGGGAATAAAACCTGGAAGGTTTTTACGAACTGGCACGCTCTGCAGTCCATGCCTTATATCTGAGTGCAAATTCAAAATGTGATTACATTTTCAACGACACTTTGACAGTATATTTTTAGTGAATTTTTAAACAAATACATATTGTAATATTATTCTTGAATTAAAATAATGGCATAATGTAAAAGTGCAAATTTGATCATTTTAATAATTGCCCATTTCACCGGAATTATCACAAATCGAAGGGAGTTTCATGATCCATGCATCCATATACAATCCACATCGATTATCTAAAGTGATTTGACTCCATCTGAACCCCGGCTAAAGGTGCCACTAGAGATTTTGGGACATCCATAATTGTGTCACGTGTGATTTGATTTCATTATAGCTACAGACCCCGATTAATGGTTACAGAAATGCCTTAAAAGTGAAGCAAAAGGCGATTTTCATTTGCTTTTATTTCAATATAAAACATGGCGTATTTCTTATGTGCTCCAAAGGAAACGAGAAATTTAACAATTTTATACCAAAGAATATGTCAGCTAATTCTTACGTTTGGAGGAGCTAGGACGCAGGTCAAACACAATCGTTTACCCCTCACTACAGAATATGTTTGACACCTTTTGTAGTTAGTATGGACCCACTATATCAACGCTAGGTAGGTAGTCTCTCAAATTGTGGTGTCACTTTTTAAATAGGGGGGCCATTCAACGTTTTACAATGCTCCATCAGTTGAAAAAATGTATGCCTATTTGATTCCGTCTAGTCATAAGATTCCAAAAATGTATAGTTTGTACGCCACATGACCAATGGTTTGAGTTATAAGGTAAAATGGCTAAAATGGTAAAAAAAGGTAAATTTCTATTTGTACAGAGGGTCAAAACTCGAAGTTGGCTCCAAATTTTGGTTGAAAATGATAGAAGTTGTTCATTAGCTTATGAGTCAAAATAAGGAATAGTTGTACGCCTCTGGCATGCATAGTTACCATGTTATGAGACAAACTAGGTCAAGGTCAACATACCCAATTGGTGTTGACCTCTTTGACCCATATCTCCGAAAGTAAGCATTTAACATAATACAACTATACCTTTTATGAGTCCTCTACCCTCAGGCAATAACTTGGGCAAGTATTTCACATATAATCAGATAACTTTATTATGTTGACCCCTGTACAATTAAATTGACCTTTTTTCCCATTTTAGCCATTTTACCTTATAACTCCACCAATGGTCGTAAGGTAGTCAAACTATACATTTTTGGAATCCTTTGATTAATGGACAAAATATGGCATATACATTTCAACAGATTGGGGCATTTTCAATGTTTGACCCCTGTGTCAACTTAATTGTCCCAATTGAAAACGTGTACCACATTTGAGAGTACTACCTACCTAGCATTGATGTCGAGGGTTCATACTAACTACCAAAGGTGTCAACTGTTTCCGTAGTGGGAGGAAACGAACATCCTTAATAAGGCCCCCTTGCATATTCTGACTCCTCCTCTACGTAGGGATACTTTGGTAGAATCTTTACTTTCAGTAAAATCAGAATATTTTTACCGGACTCCTGTTATTTTAAATCTCTCGTTGCACCTTAAGTGAGTTTGTATGCCTAAACTTAATAGTTTGTCATTTGGAGAAATTCCGTGATCGTGGAGAGAAATAGATTCAAGGGTTCTCAGTGGATTTGCCTTCTGGTTAATTAACACATTTATAGAGGGTTTACCTCTTGTGCATGTAGGCCATATATGCGGAATCCAGAGGGGTAATCTATAATACAGCCGGGGTCAAAGTTAAAAAGGCTTGGATGGCTGTAAAAAGGTAATGCAAAGTGTCCGTCTTGTTAGAAGGTATTTAAAAGTATATAGTTTGTTCTACCTACGTTACATCTTTGGTACGGAGATATAGAATAAATGTCAAAGGTCACCACCAAAGGTGGAGTCGTTTTCTTTAAAAATGGCTCAATTGTTGCCCTTTCCGCGTGAATCACCATAAAAGTTGTTGCACTTCAGTCAATATATCTTCACGTATTTTTTTTTTAAATACACATGTTCACGCCGTTAGCACCTGTAGTTTGAGTTTAAACGAGATGTAGTAGAAAATAACGAATAGTAGGGTTATAAACGAGAATCCTATTAGCTCCTATTCTAGAAGTTTGGGAAGAAGGTTTGAAGATGTTTTTCTATAGTTTGAAGGGAGCTGAATCAGAATATTTGGGTTCAACCTCTGCGAAATGTGGGCAACTTTGTAAAATAAGGGGGTAAAATTAGTACAGGAGTAAATTTTAAATCAAGTTAAATTGTGTTTAAATGTACACCAATGCATTTGTCTTATAAGGATTAAAAAGGTATAGTTTGTCTAGGTTCCGACCTTTAATTACACAGCTATACAGCCTTGACGTTCGAGGTCATTCTGGGGCAAAAAAATAGCCAATGCTCAGATTTTGTTGAAACCCGCGTAGAATTATTGCCCTGGTCATACCTAAATCAGAAAATCCATTTTAATTCTTTGGGTGACAGCTCTGTATACAATTTGAGGTCAAGTTTGGTGACCCCTATAGACCATAGACCCTTGTTATATTTTGCCCACTAATTACGAACCCAAATACTAAACATTGTAAAATAAGGCAAGACGAACAATTTGACACCAGTTTCAACAAAATCGGAGCACTGGCTGTACCTGTTTAACTAAAGGTCGAAACCTAGACGAACTATACCTCTTGTTAATCCTTATAATAAGACAAATACATTGGTGTACATTTAAAACCCTACTAATAAATGTAACATCGCCACATTTTTGGTGGTATTGCCACCTATACCTTAAACGCATGGCCACAAACATGTATCATCTGTAATCGGTGCACTTATCAACTAAAATATTTAAAAATGCACTTTTTAAGGACATAAAACCGCACAAAATCATTAAAATTAAGGACATAAAACAGTACAAAGTTAATGTACTTTTAATCCTACATTAAAACACGTGTGCTTAATGTACCATTGGATTTTACAATGTGGAATTGCACTAATGTTGATTTGTCAGGTCCTCTTATACAACATAGTGCCATGGGATTGGTCAAAAAATCAAACCAAAATCATTGGGTATGTATGTTGATACCATCGTCAGAGTTACGCGTGCATGGATGTAGAATTCTAGAAGTTGTTGGAACTTTCTATCTAACCAAAAATTGTCAAATTGACCCAAATGGTTCATATCATGAAATTCTGTATTGTATTTTCTGCAAGTTCAAAAATAATCATGTTAATAATATACTCCAAATCAATATTTCAAAAAGGAGTTGTTTGTTCCTTCAGATTTCGAAACTTGGGAGTTACAGTAGCAAAACATGATTCTCAGTCGGTCGAATTTGAGGCAAGCCAAAATGGTTTTATTTGATCCCCCAAAAACGATTAACGGAAATGGGGTTATAGATGGTATGATACGCAGGCGGTAATAAAATGAAACTTGTCGTATACCAAAATCATCATTCTTGGGGGGGGGGGGGGAGTTCATTTTTTTTATATGCAGTACCACCACCACCACCACTGATAGTGCCTTAAAAACAACGAAGGATATGAATATTCATTTATTTATGCAAATTTCGAGATTTTGTACAACGGACTCTCTCTAAAAAGTTTTACTATAGGCAGCCCCGTCATACAACTGTCTCATTGATAATTTCGGCTAACAACAATAATAATATTAAAATATTATGTCATTTTTGTTTTTACATGCATTGGTTGTTTGCCATTATCGATTGTATTATAATTGTTAACGTTATAATGGGTTTTTCCGTCCATTGTCCAATCTCGTTCGCTTTTTGTTTCTTTGATATGTTTTCTCTACATTCTATATAATATTAATTTCATTTAAAACTACATAAAACAAAAACGTGGGGCGTAGAAACCTTATAAAAAATTTGACAAAAATTTAAAAACGTACCAACATCAAGAAAACGTTTTTTTAAAAGTTTCTGTGAATGTATAATATAGAATATTGGTCAAATTGAGGAAACCATTAAATGTATCTCTCACATACACACGATGTCTCCAAAGATGTATGCATTTTAACAATATTAATAATATCCCTTGCATGCATTTCAGCATTTCTTGTACGTCAGCGCAAGTATATACATAATTATACAGCTTATAGCTGCTTGAATTGTTTTATTCCATGACCAATATAATTGTTTAAATATCATTTAGGGGTCACTTTCCTAATTGCATGTGAAATATGTTTCAATTTTCATTCAGCCAATACATTACATGGTTATATATTTAGAGAGATTTATAATAAATGTCATTTTTTGATTACGATGTCGAATACTGGACAGGACGGGATAAGAAAGGACAAGACAGAACAGGACGAGACGAGACCGAAGACCTTGTCAATTGTTTTAATAAGATCAGGGGCAAGAGGACATGCTGAACATCCATTAATTAATCAATGCTTAATTTGAATATTTGTAAATCAGCTCTTGTTTTTAAGTCTCAATGTATTAATGGTTTTTATATTGATGCTATTACTATAAAGTGCCTTCCATATTTTGGGACCAGTGTATTTTACTGAGTATTTAATTAGGGTTGATGACGGTTTTGTTGTGATATTTGTTTGCATTTCTGGTGTTGTATCCGTGTTATGTCACTTTGTTTGGAGAAATATTTTGAAATAAGTTTGGAAGGGAGTTTGAATTGTAACGAAACATGAAAATCGGTGTTTGTAGTTTGTTAATATCAAACATACCAAGTGCTTTAGATCGTGGAACATATAGGGTTAGTGTGAGATGTGTATTCGGTGTTATTGACGACGCGCATGGCTCGTTTTTGGAGTTTCAATTTTTTAAATAAAACACTTTTTTTTTTAAGGGGGTTTTTTAATTTGTGTGTTTTCTGTAATTCCCCAAGCTATATATGTTACTGTAAAGATATGTACGGTAGTATTAATGCGTTGTATAGTGAAAATAAGATATGTTTTGGAAGGGTGTTGAGAGAATCCCGATGTTCTTAGAAATTTGATTTGTAGTTTTTGAGATGTGATATTTCCAGAAATATTTTGATCAATTGTTAGACCTAGAAATTGTGTATGGTCTACGGGTGTGTTGTCAATCATGATTTTTGTTGGTGGTGTGTCGTGTTTTTTTTCTTTGTGAAGTGAATATAGTTGGTAATGGATACATTAAGCTAAAGTTTGTGGACTTGTGGACAGTTGGATACATTAACTCTTGTTTAAATATGTTTGTAAGGGTGATAAAATTTTTGTGTGGTAGGATGTTGGCGTCATTGGCAAATAATACAAAGGAGAAATGTTGGGAAGAGGAAGGGATATCATTGACATAGAGGAGAAAAAGCAGGGGACCCAGTATAGAACCTTGAGGGACACCGCAGGAGACTAGGGGAAGATTAGAAGAGCGTTTTAATTAAATACGTATATAGAAAGTATAACTTTTTGATATGCAGCTGCAGCTAATTAAATGTTTGTGAAAATACCAAAACATTAATACTGAAATGTGCTTTCATGTTTATTTTACTTCAAATCATGAAAAGTAATCCATGTGAAATTTGACATGCTTTGCTTGTTTTAAGATTTGAATTAAACGGTTTTATCGCACGAGTAAATACTTTAAAGTTGGCCAATAAGTCGGTTCTTTACCGGGAGCCACTCAAGAATTACATGTAACCGTTGCACAAGCGGTGCTAGTACCTCACATTATATGTGTAGAGAGGTTAAAGATTAAAAAAAAGGTATTTTTCTGATCATGTTTAACTTTTTAGGGTAGTCTTCCAACATTAAAAATGAATATAAAAAGGGCACATATTTTGGCCAAAAGCTTGCTTTGGGGTGAAAATTAATATAAAAGCTTGTTCAGCTAGGGGTATTTCCTTATAGGGTGGAATTCGTTTCAAGTGAACAAAATTTGGTCACGTGCGTGTACACTTTCATAGAGTGCCCCCGGTTCTTCACAATTCAAAAACCACTCAACCACTCATTCGTCATGTATTAAAAAAAACACCATGTAATAATTTTCACTCAAGTCTGTGTCTATGTTAATGCTTTGACTATAATCATTTTTAAATATCATATTAGACCTGAATGCCATGACTGTCATATGGAAATATGTACACCGTTTTCAAATTATTAGAAAAGCAATGACGCGCGCCTTGCCTTCTTGAATGGTATTGAAGAAAATTGACAGTGCAGTAGATCCCCTTTGTCGCCGATCTTAAATGAACACTATAGCTGGTATTCTCAAAGGGAGACATATTTTAAATCAGGCTACACTTTCATGAATGGATTTTTTGTTCTTTCAATATTCTCTGAAATGTGAAGTAACAAGTAACAACCATAAGGAACTTTCCCACGCTGTTAATCTGAAGAGTTACCCGAGGAAGGTAGTATGGGTATGTGCCACCCACAAGACCCTTATGTTCAGGCTCTTTTTCAGTTTCGGTGACCCCAATTAAGGATAATTTCAGTTCTAGAGACTCTATTTTCATATCTAAAGCCATATTCTAACAATTGTGTTTTCGAAACACCTCAAAAAGTAGCTGGAAAACGAGGTTAAATCTCGGCTTATTTTCTAAAATTTTCGGAAAACCTAGCTCTGGAGACCCCATTTTGTGAGCCTCAAATCAGCTCCGGGCCTCACTTTTTGAAATCCGGGCTACCCATAATAAAGTTGAGTGCCCCGCCCGGGGTGCAGTTCTATCTAAAACGACCAGATACAGGCGGACGTCCGAACTAAATACTTCAAATTTACAGTGTAGGGCCTACCTTAAATCACACTTTCAGTGAAAGAAAAAAGGTCCATTTTAAAGTTAAACTCCATACCAGTCTTGTCGGTATGTGCACTAATTCCATTTTCATACTTGTGCATGTTTGTAACATTATATTACCAATAACTTATCTTCCGCGGTAAATAATCCAAAAATAAAAGAATTGTGTTGAAAATAAGAACAATCTGATAACCTTTACACACCGTGTTACCATTTTAATAATTGCTTGCAAAACATATCTTTGCTTTGGTGTTGATGGTATTTTCGTTGTCTCCTTTTGCATAATTTCATATTTAAAAATGTGATTATCTTACAATCAATAAAATGCTCAAAAATGAAGAAAGGTGATATTCCTGTATTAAAACACTTGATAATTAGCCTGCATACAATTACAAAACTTGGGTATACTTTTTTACCCTATGAACGTTTTCCATACAGGTGTTTAATCAACAATCGTGTGCAATTTAACAGCCATACCTTCAGAATGTCCCTTTAAGTGGATTTTCATATCAATTGATTAACCAGGTTTTTCATATAATTGATCATTGAGCTTGCTATAACCACGATAACGTGTCAAAACCATGGAACTGGAAAAACATATGTTACCTTGCTCATACCCAGCTAATTGTGAAATTAAACACAATTAACTTACATGAGAGCAAGGATGCGGGTAAGGACTGTATGAAGGCTATAAGAGTAACAAGCCGTAACAGGTTCCGATACATAGAAAGCTTGGATAAGTGAGGTAGCCATGGTGGATGCAACAATACTGGAAGGAAGTTGATTACTAGGTATTTGTGGCGAAATAGACCAACATTTAGGATTGATGGAGTCTGTCCACAACTACTTGAACCTTCTACAGGTAGGGTAACCTATGCCAGCACGAAGACTTAGCGTTCTCTATCTTCATAATCTATCCTGTACAGCTGACATGTAGAATTTACCAGAACTGCATTATTTGAAACGGGACTATTTTGTTTCAATTCACGTCAAGGTGTAGGCCGCTGAAATCTAGCCTATACCTGTACAAGAATATTATAGGCCTTTATATAGCTTTGTGGAGATCGTGACTTAGACTATATTTTGAACATGATGAACTTGACCGTATGGTATATTTTAATGGAAATATTTATGGGGATGTATTTTATAAACCGCCTTTATGAGGTCATTCTTCCAATCCCTAAACCTTGCGTGTCATCTCTTTCCATGTTATACTGTTAGCTACTGTTTGAGTTGGGTTGGTAATTAGGTAAGAAGGCAACATCGTTTACGCAGAGCTCCACAGCGAATCTATTTTAGCGAGGAGGTACCTCAATACCCTATTATAGGCCAACAATGTCTGCCCAATGTACATTGGGCAGACAGTGTCTGTCCAATAATAGTAACATTAGCAACACATTTTGAATTTCGAAAAGCTTTGCAAGATACTTTCAAAAGGTAAAACACTGTTTTCTATGTAGCAATAACATGTAGTTAAATATCATAATTGTATTTTTCTATCTAATATAACAATATTATGATGGGAACTCTATGGGCACTTTACTGTGAAACATGCCATAAACGCATAACAAATATTAAAATGTTAAAATTTGGCATGTCAATAAACATTACAATAATATGGGAACCATAGGAAAATAATTAATAGGTCGCGTCATTGATCGGACTAAAAAGTGGGTTAAGGGATATGTACATTAAATCATAAGCAATCAATATGCATGGATTTTTTAATGTACAAAGTGTTACTCAATCACACCAATTTTTTCATGTCAAACAACACTATATCCAGTTTTTACTAAGATAATTATTATTATTATTATACATGTATATAATTATATAATATTATTATTGGTTATCAAAAGTGATTGAAAGAATTGTCAAAATGATAACAACGTGATTTTGAAAAATCATTATTGGTCGTTCATATTATATATTGATCTGGGTAAGTCATATAAAAAATGTAATATAAACATTGTCTTCGCGTGGTGGACAGGAACAAAAAATCTGGCCAAGAAGTGGCATAATCCACACAACAACCCTAGGAATCCCATCCCAACAACCGACATTACAACCGATATATAAATATTTAAAAAAAAATTGTATACGTCATTGAAAATTGTTATGTTTTACATGAAGTACACTATCATTTTGTTGATATTATTTAAGAATATCTTCTTACACTCAGGTATTCAATTAAGAGTTGTGTAACACGTTAAGGGTTTTACTGGGTGGTCTTGAGTCATTTACATGTATTATTTACATGTATTATTTTAAAACAATGGGTAGCACTTATTAATACAAAAATAGGCCTGTTGAATGTTGTTACTTAAAATATTTGACACTTTATTTTTTTCACCATGCTTTTCAGAGATCAATTGGAGTTCGTCACTTATTCTCCGGAGAACGAAATGACGACGTTCACCGGGTTACTCCTTCGTTGGAAGGCGAGCGTCTACAAAATTATCTGGGTGGAAATGACTGCCTTTTTAGTCGCATTTTTTGTGCTCAGTTTCATCTATCGATATGGTCTAAAATCAGGAGAATCCCAGGAGGCATTTGAAGAACTTTGTCAATATGCATTTACTTATCGATCAACTCTTCCTATAAGTTTCATCCTGGGTTTCTATGTCACAGTCATCTACAATAGATGGTGGTCGCAATTCAACGCCATCCCGAGACCCGATGCCATCGCGGCTAATGTTGCGGCACACATTCAAGGAACCGACGAGGACTCGAGGTTATTGAGACGCACTATGGTGCGATACGTGAACTTGGCCGCAACGTTGACTTACTGTGCAATAAGTACTAGTGTGAAAAAGAGATTCCCAACTCAGGAACATTTGGTTAAAGCAGGTAAGATATTACGTGGAAAATGCCAATCGGATTTGCTATGGCACCCAAACTGGGTAGGAGTCTGGTGCTGTTGAGTTTTGTGTCACATTGTCTGCATGTTTATTGAGGTTTATTAATATTGATGAGCCATATATTTGCTTAAAATGTGATGAATCCACTCTACCTACTAATTCTACTAATAAGCCAAATCGGCATTACAACTTCCGGTAATATTTTTAGGACTTCTGACCGTTGACTCCGTCAATATTTCAGGAAAATTGCCTTTTGGTATTTTCAAAAAATAGTTCTAAGATATTTTTTTTTTATATTTAAGAATAGAAAACATGCTTTACTCCAAATAATTTATGGCATATATTTGTATTGGCTATATTACTGGAATAGTTATAAAAACATAATTATTAAAACCATAATCTTGATTTGTCAAGGTCAGGAGTCCTAAAAAGTGTCAAAACGTTCCCACAATGCATCACAAATCTGTAATGCCGATTTTGCTTATTGAAACTTGGTACATTGTCATATAGTGTGAGTTGAGTACTGCCGAATTTTATGTTACAGATGCAATAGTGTTCTTCCATTAAAAGTCTCAGAAAATATGACACTTCAGGAAAATTGGCTTGTTACGGTATATCGCGGTGGATGCCAAGGTTAGAAATACTCTTTAATCAGAAACAAATGAGCCCTTGTGCACAAATGATCCTGAATTTATAGATAATAACCGAATTTAGTTTGTGTTATTAAAACGATTCGAGAATTTGGAGTGCAATTATAATTACAATGGTTAAGAGTAATCAAATTGTAGAATTGTCTACTCTGATGTGGCGATTTACGTCCAGAATTAAAAGAAAGCTTGCAGTCCAACGATGACATGTCCTCATGGTGAAGATTTCAAAAGTAGTGCTGTCTTGCACATTTTTTATGCATTAAGTTCCTTTTTGGACAGTCCTGAAGATAACTTTGTAAATTAGTTCAAGACGACGAAGATCTATAGGTCCTCGACGACAAAAAATCTTTAGCAGTATAACCGTCTGAGTTATATAAATCTCCAAATACTCCGTCTGTCGCAAAAGTGTCCACTTGTAGGACCACAAAATGGAAGCCATTTGATTCCCAAAACTAAAGCTTCAAAGACGGCGGCAGACAACAGCTTTACTTTGACTGATGTGCAGGATACATATAAATCTTGACATTAAAACCCGTGATATACTTCCAGTCGCATCGAGCGATTGACGGGCGCAATGCCAGATTTTGACTCGAGATCAGGTGTTACGCATGCTCACGGCGCAGAAATCGCTCGCTGCGACTGGAGTATATCATGGGCTTTACCATTTCTGCAGATCAAACTACTGGCTATCTCTTTTGAAAACTCGGCTGTATGTACTCCACAGCTATTCCCCCCATATCTAAGATAGGCATTACATACCTTACATTATCCAATAGAAAAGTTCAATGATAATATCTTTGCAAATTACCTATGTTGCTATCTTGCATCTACAATACCTGAAAATTCCCCAGGGACTCCCCAGCATGCATTATTAGAATTTTAGAAAAGATTACAAGCATGTAAACATATTGCATTATCTCATGCACTGGGGGTCCATTTTTCTCTTGCGTGATAGTACACGTATGGGTACTTGCCCTGCTGGAATATTTTTAATCACAAAATTGAAGATACTAAAGACCCCCAAAAAGTAACGCAGCCATGTCTATAATAACCCCATAGGTTACAAAAACCATTGTTCTTTGTACGAAAACAAAAATTATAGCAATAGTTTCGTTTTTCTTTCCGTAATTTTGATACCCTTCTTGCCCCATTGCTATCGATATTGCCAACACAATACCCCTTATAAGAAAAGCTCTCCCTTTTTAACAAGTTGCAATAAAAAGTATAGCCATAATTGATTGCCATTCAGTGAAACCGCATTCTTCCCGTAAGTGTGTGTCACCTTAATGCTGTTGTGTATTGTAACCTTGTAATAATGTCTTCAGTTGCAACTTTGAAAATGTGACACATTTCGTAAAATGGACATTGTGTTGGGCATATTGATCGCAATGGAGCAAGAAAGGTGTCAAAATTTGTCAGAACCAAACAGACTATTGCTGTCCTTTTATATGTTTTGTGGCAATGGCCAATGGTTTGTACTTATGGGGGTATTTAGCCATGCTGGTTACTTTTTTTTTGGTTCTTCTAACAGTGCCACGCAGAAAAATTAAATTGTGAGGTATTTTTTGTTTATGACTTGTGCAGAACACAACTTCAGCAGGCTTGAATTTTCAAATTTATGACTGCTTAATCAGGGCTAAATTTACTATCATTATTTCGCAAAAGCGGTAAAATATTAAATTTTAGTAGATGTCTATTGAATTCTTATAAAAGGGTTTTCTTTTCAATGAAAAATTTAACGCCAAAGTACGAAATAAGTGCTTAAAAAGGATACCTATGCCTTGTTACCAAAATGCCAACAGCTATTTTTTGGATATATTGATTTAGCCATCACCGATAGCGCTCTACGCAAAACATGATTTTTTTTCAAATTTTTCGCTCGGACCACATTTTCATAATTTGTGCAGCCAAATGATTATATCATAATCACAACTCCGCTATGCTTTAAATTGATTTTTTTTGTTGTAAAATATCGAGTTACTGAATTAAACTCCATTGTTTTAAAATGAACCATGTTTTCGTGATGCTAGGGAAGGCATTATTTTCGCGGGAGATTGCGGATTTGAGAGGGGAAGATTGAAAAAATGTGAAAAACATCACTTTCATATGTGAAAATATAAGATCAAGGGGGAATGCGAAATTTTGAACGGAAGCGAAGGAGGAACGCGATTTTTTTTCAATGAAAAAAAGTTTGAATCCTCCACTCCGCCCCCCTGGCGTAAATAATGGCCGCTACTTTAAGTCGTGAATATTTTCAAACATTTGGTGGACTAACTATCCAACAGCTAACTGCTTTCTCATATCAGAGCAAGAAACTGGCCCAAGACTCCAAGTGGAATTCACACCATTTCTTAAATGTCATGTCTCTCGATAGTTGACTAATAATGACATGGAAATCTGTTTTTTTTTTCAAGGCAAGTTGCGAACCTCCTTAATATCATTGTGATTCACTAGAACTTAGAATAATGATAGACCCCTGTGTTGCTCAGTTTTTGACACATTAAAATTATAACCTCGTGTAAATTAAATAAATAATTAGTCAAATGATTTATCTACCGAAGTTCACTATAACTGCTCATAATCAACACACAACGAAGCCGCTACAACACCTAATTTTAGCTAAATATATCACCAGCAGAGCGGTCGGGCACCGTGTTAAAAATAAGGTTTGTTTTTCTTTTCAGAATCAAATCTGAAAGGATAACTATTCTACAGGTTAACCCAACTGCGTATTTTTCTTTGCAAAAAATCGTAGCACACAGACTTTTTAATTTGGGCTACAGAAAAGTCGTTAAAAAAGTATGGTTGGCATAATGCAATATTTTCCTAATTTCTTTTTAAAACGAGTGGAATCTCGAGCCATTTTGTGGTTATTCTATTATTGCCTTGCCTCAATTGAAATTTAGTAAAATTTCCTTTTTCTGTCTGCCATTGAGAAATGACTTTTGTAGCTGTTATAACACCACACTCTTTGAGGAATTCTGCAAAATCATGGATACAAGTCACTTTATTTGTTTTGCCTGAAAATAATTCCTATTGATTTCATGTACAAAAATTGAAAGTCATTTACGACCTAAAAATTCATTTTGGCCAAAAAACTTTTCCCTATTCGTTTTCCCGCAACCAAATGAACATCGATTCCACCGTTTTGAAAAGAAAGAGTGTAATTTGTCCGCTCTATCCTAGATGACTCATAGGTCCCTAACTAAAAAAAAATGCTAACTCAGAGGTGGGACTTTCTGGTGTAACTGTATGTTGGTTATAACTGGTATGTTGGTAACTGTAAGTATGCAGTCAAATAGAATGAATGCTGCTTAACCCAACACTATAGTAAATTCAAGCCCATCGTGCACCTCTAGTACGTTTCCCGAGTATGATGCATTGAATGAGGGGATGTGCAGTGTGGTTGAAATAAAATTCCACCTATTGAAACAGCTTGAAACTGCAGTCCACGTCCGGATAGCAGAGAAAAATCAATTCTATGTCTCGATAAACTATTAAGTCTTCTAACTCTCAAACCTTCTAACGCATTTGCCTTCAATTACAGGGAGTTGAATGGTTGAATGTTATTGAATTTTGAGCGTTTTGAAGTTTGGATACGAAGGACAAAAGTTTGCACTCTCTATGTATGATGATGTTAACATAAAAGGCAAGATAATCTTTGTTCGTTCATTACACAGGTGAATCGGCACATATTCTGCCTCCTCCTCCCAACTATTCACGGCTGTCCAAAACTTTTCCTCTGTGACACATGGGTTGCCTCTACTATAATTGCAACAGCATCATTCTAACAGATTGTATTGAGAATCAACCTTTAAAAACACGTATCAAAAGTCTACTACATCATAGGATGGAACATATATTTTTAGAGGGGTAAGGTTTATACAGGGGTCAAAATATGAAAAAGTATCAAAACGCGTCAAAAGTATGCCAACGTGTTTCGTTCCATTTCCAGGATTAAAAAAAAAGGTATAGTTTGCCATATCTGCAGGTTGTAGTTCAATAGTTATGAGTCAAAATAGGTTTTCAGGTCAACTGGGGGTAAATTTTCAGATATATCCGTCGTTAGATAATGGTGTCAAATTGTCGTCTAATGGTACAGAACCCGAAAATATACTGGTTGCACCATCGTTAATGAATAATTCTTTGTCATAATTGAAACGCAAAATGTGACTGGGGGCTACAGGGTCTATGGGAGGTCACAGTCATAGCTCTGTAATTCTTATATAGAAAGTTCAAACAAAGAATCTATCTATTGGGTCAAAATTTAACATTTACACCGTCCGATCAAATCGGACCATTCTATGATTTTACCCCAGGATACCTTGAACTGTTATATCCTAATGATAGGCAAATTATCCTATTTTTAACACCTTAGGAGTAGCCCAATAAATTGGTACATATTTAAATCAATTCGAAAAATTCTAATTTTTTACCCTGTACAAACGTTGCCCCTTATGTCTACTATGTTCCACTCGGTTTGATTTGGTATATTTAATATATTATTTTTGGACTATTTCGGATTATATTAACACCAAAATTGTTTCTGTATCAAGTGGTGTGGGTCCCACATCATACAATGATTGGACTAAGGTGCCTCCATTGAGATCTGGTCAAGTGAAATTCTACTGTATCTACAATGGTAAGTGGAATTGAGTTTAGACCTTGTAATTTTAGAAATATGGGTGATAACAGATTTTGGGGTACCAAATCTCAAAATGACCAAAAAGTGCATGAGTGAGTTAGGGCCTCCTGTTAGTCAACCCTCATATTAAAAGTAAAAACTAAAGATACTTTTATAGCTTATATTTCAATATCAAGCATAGACTTAATTTTCTATTTGCACCAATAGGAAATTAGAAATTGTCACAAACATATTCTTAGCTTAATCCTTTCAAATGGGAATATTTTTTTTATAGAAAGCTTTACATCCGTACAAAAATCAGAATTTTCACATCTTTTAGGAACACCCGCGCTATGTGAAATCTCTCTTTACACCTTTAAGACACTGACAGTGATCCACCTTAAGGAGTCGAAATATTTGAAATTTGCAGGAGTAACCTAACAGAAAAGGAAGAAAACAACAGTGTGCAAAAATATTCATAAAATTACGTGTTGCATTAAGTGTCCGTATGGACATGTGGTAGGCCTAATGACTGAAATATCAGATTTTATCCTTATAATATTGCTTTTGGTCTTATCACTTGTAGGGTATTTGTTACAGACATGCAAATATGATTTTTACGATTTCTTCAAATTTTCTGATTAAAGCAAATCACTGATAGTACCATTAATTGTCAAATTTGAAAGAAATTACCTGTTTTCGATCTTCTCTTAATGCACATGATATAACTTCTATTACAGGTCTTCTGATGGAACCAGAAAAGCAGATGTTAAACAGCGTCCAGTCTGAACACCCAAAATATTGGATTCCTTGCGTTTGGTATATTAATCTCTTGAGAAAAGCAGAGTCCGAAAAGAAGATTTCGAATGCACCTGGGATGAAGACGCTTCTAGATGTACGTATAGCAAAGACCTTATTCCATCCGCAGCTTGTGTCCCAGGACCACATCTTTTGGACTGTCTCATAGGGCAGCTATTCACTATTTTATATTTCAATCGCCGACTGTTTTTTTGCAATTTCTCCCCGGAATTTCTCACTCTACCTAAATTAAAATTTTCTGCCTAGAGGAGGACTCGAACCCAGGACTTTTGGATAATAAGACGGGCGCCTATAGATGCACGCCGCGCAATCCAAGCCGGTGTGGCAGGAGATATAGTCCTCCGGTCTCACAGTCCGACACCAATGGTGAACAATAGAGCAATCGATGACTCTTCACGCTTTATTCTGTTGTCGCCTATGGAGCCCGGACTATGGTCCCTGCCGGACCATATCTCCTTTTACACCGGCAAAAAGTCGTTCTTTTGTAATACTTAAATACATCAACGGAAATTACGGAATAAAGCGCAAACAAAATCATGAATAGCGTTGCTATGAGCCGATTCGAAAAGATGTGGTCCTGGAACACAAGTTGGGGACGGAATAAGTCCTCTGCTATAATACGTAATTAGGCTGTAGGGAACAATTCCAAATATCAAAGAATTTCTCCCAATTATTGCAAAGTTCTCAATAACTAAATGTCAATTTTCCTAAAAGTTCGAAGATGTGAATAACAATATTTAAAGGGCCATGGTCCGATCGCTAATAGCCTCGTCCCCAGAACCCTAAATTTCACCGGAAGTGGTCAAAATTTTGGTACCTGAAGAAAGCTACTATTTTTCTCATTTACCCTGTGGAATCTTAGGGCTCAATGATGTATGGTTTGATGTTATGAGCGAAAATGTGCCCAATTTGGTTGACCAATATTAATTTTACCTGAGACTAACAGTACTAATGGGGATTAAATACATTATCATGCTTTGAGGTCTCCGATACGCGATAATATCGGATCCTACGCATGATAATGATAACATTGGATGATTTGCGCCCAATATTTATTGGTCTCGCTATGAGTTTTAAAATATTGGGCTCGACTGCGTCTCGCCCAATATTTTTGCAACTCATAGCTCGACCAATAAATTTGGGCTGAATCAATCCAATTTTATTACAAATCACGTTTTTAGCTCTCACATCAAAATGGCTTGAAATATCGGCGTGAAACTTTTTTGGGGCGAAGGCCATTTTATCAAGATGAAAACTTTATATACTTAAATCGGGTCATCCACCCTTAAGCCAAAATGACCTCTCGCACTGAAAAAAATATTACGGATGCCTATCTCTTGACAGAAAAGGATGGAAAACAGTCACGAGAGCAAAAAGCAAACAAAAAATGCCTTGAAATCTGGTGGTGCGTCCACGTGCCGTCCACATCTGTATGCAGATGTATAAGTCTGATCACGTAATGACTTAGTAAATCATCCCAATGATCATCTCAATATATTTTTGTTTCAAAGCATACTGACATGCATGATTTCCTTCGATTTAATTCTTTATTATCTGTAGGAGTTGAATAAATTCCGTGAGAAATGTGACGCTCTTTATAGTTTCGATTGGATCGAAGTCCCCGTTGTATACACACAGGTAGGTTATTCATTACTTACTATATGTATGAGAAGGAACAAAAGGAATTGATTACTATAGTAGATTCAACCCATCGTGTCACCAGAGGAAAAGTTTTGGACAGCGTCGATTAGTTGGGAGAGGAGACAGAAAAAGAAAACATGTGCACGTGATTCACCTGTTTCATTAAAGAACTAAGCTAAGATAATCTGGCCTTTCATGTTGACTTCATTTTCACGTGGAGAGTGCTAAGACTTTTGTGTTCCTTTGTATACACGGGCGCTCAAAAGTCAGTAACATTAATTCGCCTGTTACATTGAATACCATTGAAGAAAATACGATTAGTCAAAATGTTTTGAGAGTTAAAAATGCGTTTACGTTGCCTTGAATGCTTCATTAAGCATAGAATTGATTTCCTTTGGTATCGGATTCCATGTTTCAATATATTAAGCGTGGAATTTTAATTTCCACCCACTGAACATGCCCCTCTTTCAATGCCCATACCTTCGGAAAAGTACCAGAGGTGACACGATGGGTTGAATCTACTATAATATGAAGCATCATTTGCTTTGAAAGTTATTTTTTGGGTGTTATTGCTCCCATAGGGAAATCAATATTTACACTTGGGAATGATTTTTTTTTATTAATGAAGAATTTCGCGTTCTCCCTCACGTCCACTGGGGAAAAAGTGGTGCCTGCACGATTTCTCAAATTAAATTTATTGCTCCCCTTTTCATTTTGTATTTGAATGCTCCTCCTTTCTTGGTAAAACAAACGCGTCCTCTTAAAACATTAATTTCCCTCGGTCCCATTTCCCTCTGTCCCTTATAGGTGGAGGTTAAATTGACGGCATGGATATCCAGCTATGTTATAAGTATACCTCCCCAAGGCTGCCAGACAAAGGACTGTCCATATCGGTATCAATTATTCAGAACTCAAGCAAGAGTATCATTTTATCAGAAGCAGACATCTCAGCACGGTTTTTATAGCATCCCAGACTGAGGGGAATATCATGTGATATCTCTTTAGCTTTGTTATTCCTCCTTATACTTTCTTACTTTAATCCCAGGGTTCTAATAAATATATCTTAATTGTACGTATTGATTAGCGCATCTAGGTTTTTTAGTTTTGTTGAGGCATCGCCAGTGATAGTATTTTCCAAAATATTAATCATAATTATTATAGCCCGTGCGCCAACACAACATTCAAAAATATTTCCGGTGTCGCGTCCTAAAGCCCAAAGAACGACGTAGTAAAATTTAACGATACGCATCAGTTATTTAATGGAGGTTGCTCTTCATTCCGCACCAGAGGGTGTTTTAATCCAATCCCACAATGCATTGTAATAGGGCCTATGACAGTAACCTGTCAGTACTTATGGATAAAAAGTGTTAAAGAAGTCTAAGAAACAAAATATTTCATGATCATGCTAAAATTACTAGCACTTTTTGGGCTAAATTTAGTATAAGTTAGGGTTTTTGTGTGTTAAGAATAATAATTTTGTGGAATCACATGACCTTATCGAGGTGAATTTCCCAAAACTGGTGCATTGCGGGATGGACTCATACACGCTCTTTATTCCGCAGAGTCTATGGAAACTGCAGTCCCGGGGGATACGCCACATGCACATTGTGACCTACAAGTATACAAGAATCGCCCTTATCATTTAAAATTGATATTTGATTTGTAAAAAAAAAATGAAAACACAAATCTGAGCTTTGTAAGAGAATTGTGTATTTTAACAATTACATAGCAACTGATATATTTTTAAACGGATAGCAATATCAAAACACTACTCTTACATATTATGCCCATCAGCCGATTCATTTGGTTATGCATTGGGTTATATGATGTATTTAGCCAATCAAAGACATGGTAAGAAAAGTTTAAACAGATTGTAAGCTATACATGGAAAGTCTATTTTGATTGGTTACTCGGGGATTATATCATGATATACTATGTAATGCGCCAATTAGAGACACTGTAAAAAAGATGGTAGACATCAGGGTGTTATTACTTGCCAGGAGTCAGTCTGATATACAACAGTGGTTATTTATATTTTGTTGCTTAACATATAAAACATAGCCGTTTTCACCAACCTTTAATGTGAAGCAAAAAGACAATTTAATTTAGCTTTTATGATACACCTGGTACTATTCCGGTTTTATAACTTGTATTGCATGGAACACAAAATACAATTTATGACGAGTGCCTTTTAATGGAACTACATGTCAAATGCTGAAACCAAATCACCATCGTGCAGTAATATTTTGTCATATAATGCTGTACTCATATTGTGCCTGTGTACCACACATGAAATATCCATCTGCTTTAATGAATTAGTTCTCTACTACTGATCAGTGTAAAAATAAACATACCGGCAAAGTAATTGTTTACTAGTACTGTATATTATGTTGACATGGGAAGTAATTAATTTCGATATAAATTGGCCGTGAGATTTGCAATCTGACCCAGACTATCGCGGTATTATAGCGTTAGACTACCACCATCAAAATATAAATAGGACCAATGCTTATATTATGGAAATAGGAGATACACTCAAGGACTAATATCTGTAACAGCTGAACAGTGCAATGTATCGTGTACGTATTTAATGTACACAAGCGATAACCATGTAGTACTACCTTTTGGTCAATCCAGAATAATTTGTCGTGACAAAAATAACAAGAATAGTCTTTAAAAAAAGACAATCATCGCGTTAGTGGCGTTGATGGGTTGAAGACGAGGTACATGAAGAAGTAAGCAGTTGACCATACTTACTAGTGATAAAAAAATTATTATGAGAGTGTACCAAAAAAAATGAGTGACATTTTAAGCTGTGAGGACTGTACATTAAAGGTGCTTCGTCGATCGTCTTTGGGAACCCCGATTACCTGAAGTAGTATCAATTTTGATGTCAGCTGAAAAGCCGATTTTTCCATTGTAGTCCTGAAATGTTAGCCTTTCCCCCCCCCCCCCCAAATCCATTTCGTTCTCAAGATACAGATAAAAAGAGCGTTCTAGTGGTTAACCACTAATAATATGGCACAGTAGTGAATATGACCTTGCAATGCATACGCGTCTAGCCATCAAAACCGCAAGTTTATTCCCACGGTACTTGATGGTCATGTGTACAGGTGTCAGGCTCTCATATCAGAACACGATAGACAAAAATGGAACAAGCACCTTTAAGAAAATATATAATATCAAGCGCGGATGTAGGGAGGGGGCGCGCGCAGCCTCCGTAATTAGGCAAATAATTGCAAAATCGCCATTTTGGAAACTTTCAGCTTCGCCCCCCGGTTAATTTTGACGTTTTTTCAATCCGGATCTGCCCCTGAAGATGGTATGAAATATAGGAAGATGTTAGCAATATTGTGGTGAAGATGGCCCTTTTGGGAACGGAGGTGACGTTTAGCAAGTGTTTGATTGATTTTTTCATTGCCATTGTGCCCATAGTGGGCATAAGGGGAAATTGGTTTTTAACACGTTCTGTCTTAGTTTGTGTCAGCCAGAAGGAAAATTACATTTTTGGCTGAAATCGGTGATTTTAAGTTAAAAATTATTAAATTTAAAGGAGCTGTAAAATAATGAGATAAAAATTTTTGGGGTTTGAAGCAATTAAGTTTGGTAGAACACATTTGGAAGAGCCTGAATGTTTTTATAAGCAAGGTGTTTGTTATTTACCAATTTGCAGGCAGGATGAGTAATTGACTAAGTTTATCTCCGAGGAATGAATATGAATACTGTTAGGTTTATTTGGAATGTCCTAGGTGAAAAAAAAAAAATTTTTTAACAATAGGGCAATATAAATTATCTACACTTACCAACATGAAACATATTACTGTACTATTTGTAACTATCTAAATAACACTATGTAACAATCTTCTAATGTGCAGCTTGATTTATAACGTTTAATGAAATGTGGTTAAACATTAACAAAGTGTTATGTTTGCACTTTGGTATTTAATAGCAGTTGTGGTTGATGCATTATATTAAAGGGGCATTTCGTGATGCACAGTCAATTCCTTCTAAAGTGCCACAAAAAGTTGAGAATTTATCTCATTGAATTGTTGGATTAAGTATAGTATGTGTGCCTAATTTTGCGTGTAAATGCGATTTAAAAAAGATATTTGTAACTTCGTATTTTGCGTTTTTAAGCGAGGGACATAAAAAGGACACGTTCCCAATGGGGCAGCGTGCGGCACACATTTGGTATAGAACATTAAAAACGCACCGTCAGAATCAACTGAAATTTTGGAAATAAGTTTTTCCAGGGATATCTAGTGATCCGGAAAATTGGCACCTTTCATATTTTTGATTGATTTTGGTTAAGCGGCTTACATTTTGCTTGACTATAAGGAGTATACAATTAAACTGGATGACATTGGATTAAAAGGTAGGAAGGTTTTGTGTTAAATTAATTGCAGTGTAAGTAGCTGCGCACTGCTTGCAATTTTTTTTTTTAGTTCTCATACATTTATTGAAATTTTTCAATATTTGTCTTAGACGGTGTGTGGATACTTCATTGATGCAGTTATGGTCAACCATAATAATTGTATACTATTTTTAAAGTACATAAGGCATATGCCCCAATATAAATGCAACATGTGTTTTATTTAGAACATGAGATTAGTTGTAACATGGACAGCATATGAAATCATAAAATAGCTAATAGTCTAAATGTTATTACTTGTTACATTTTGCCCAAATTTAAAAAAAAAACAATTAGGGACCTTAATAGTAAATTCACCCAATCGTGTCACCTCTGTACTTGTTGAAGGTATTGGCATGAATGAGGGGATGTGCAATGGATGGAAATTTTAACATTCCACGTATTTATTGAAACATGTGGTCCGATAGCAAATCAAAATTAATTTGTGGTTAATGCAATCATTTAAGACACGTAAATGCATTTATAGCTGCATTTATGTCAAAAACATTTTGATAAGCCTTCCCTATTTGCAGTTGCTTCAATGGTATACTGACTTTTGAGCGACGGGGTTGGATAGGAACACAAAAGGCTTTGCACTCTCAGTGTTAAACTTGAAAGGATAGATTATTTTAGTTCATCCTGAAACAGGTAATTGGGGCCACATGCATTTTTCCCAACTAATGACGCAGTCTTAAAACTTTCGGAAGGGGAAAAAGAGCACCAGGGGGAGACGAGAGGAGACACAACCACAATTCCTCCCACTTCGCTCCCCTAACTTAAAAACTAATATAACATAAGTGTTAAACAAATCCTTTGTATTGCCTCATTTCGATATCATTATCATAGTCTTTAGGAAATGCACGCCCAATCCACTCTACGTAAAGAAATAGTCCTCTTTCCCACCCATTTATACTCAATAATTCATTTCAATCACTACCCAGATCACTTCTACTCCAAATCTATTCTATTTACATAGCAGTATTGGGTTCAAAGAAATAAAAATAACTTGATCTATCTACTATAACACACGAGTTTCCTTGGTGCAAGAAAACAAAAATACGCGATCACTGCACATCCAATTAGGCTCCGCGACATGACACCACAATTTTGGTGGTTTCAGCACTATGTCATATAAATAAACTGCCGGGACAAAACCTTTCATTTTTTCTCCCTATCGTGTGCCAAAACAAAAATACTACCATTATTAACATTACATTTTTTTGCCAATGGTGTTAATTAATGCGATAATTTCACCAATAATTTTTCATGTATACATGATGTATAATAAGCCTATATCCACTGCTATCATGCAAACGATTAATTCTTGCCGCAAAACAGACATTCATGTATACGGCCATGGTACACCAAATCACATCCTCTCAGCGCCTTCGCGAAAAAATCCGTACATTGTACACACATAGTCCTACAAATCAATCAACCAATCACAAGACATCACAAGATCACAAAATCCCTTTTACATCGGCTACTTCATTACTCGTGGCAGGGACTACTTACATACGTATACACACCCGCGGTGTACCCTTACTAAGCAAAACAACCGGCACACGAGATCGGGTCGCCAGGAGTCTATTCTTCCCCACGATCGTATGAGACACTACAGCAGAATTATACACACACACAATTGGTGCCGTACAATACGTAGGAGGCTGTACCCAAAACGAAAATAACATTGCGATGAAAAAAAAACACAAACAAGCAAATCAGCACAAATACACGAATCCAAAGATCATGTCTGGCACGGTTGAATGGATTACGAAGATATTTTTTGTCACGGTTCTAAATCTTAGGCAAATATTGCATGCACCAAATTCCGGACCAAAATGAAACCTTCACAAGAATTAGCTAAAATCTTGAATTGGTTATCGTTGTCCTTAACGAAAAGAAGGTTTTTGTCAATATGAAGTAACGAACTTTTGACCAGTGCAGTGCAACGTGACAGCAGATAGAATTCAGTGGCCTTCTATTGTTAAAGAAATCTATACAGCATTTAAAACGATAACCGCATGAACGGATTTTTTTTTCAAAAAAGTTATAGATGCTAGTACTATAGTATTCGGCTAGGTAACTTGGAACTATTACCTACGGACACTAATTGCAATAGTTTAATTTTTGTGTCAATGTGCTTGGAAAGGGATAGAAAATAATATATAGGCGATTACCTGACTTTCAACCATTCACCTTTACGATGAGATCAACGAAGCAATTAATTCTCAAGAATGGGAAAGCTCCTGCAATGACAACCTTCCATACAGAATTCTTGAAGATATGGCACCCGAAGCTGTGCGATGGGCTCCAACTCTTCCTTTCTACTTGATGGGAAACGTCCACATTCCCTCCAGATGGAAGCTTTCAAAGGTCATTGCAATCCTGAAGCCCAAGAAAACAGCAAAGACCCCAAGAGTTACAGACCCATCTCGCTACTATCTCACAACTATAAGCGGCATTGAGCGACTGATACTCGGCCGGATCAACCCCCCCCTATGAACGGTCGAGGCAAATTTTACCCCGCACAAGCGATTTCGAAGAGGTTAAATCAACACACTGATAGATAGACAAGACAGTAATGACATAGAGACAGCCTTCCAGAAATGAAGAAGAAGTTGGAGGCAGTTTAATAGACCTAACTGCTGCGTACGATACCGTCTGGCACCGAAGGTCCTCTACCTCAAGCTATCAAAATTCTCCCTGAATGTCAAGCTTGTCAAGTTCATTATGCTTCTCATCCAAGAAAGATCTTTCGTCTTGGAGACTCAATGGGCAACGCAGTAGAAAGCGCAAATTTCGGATTGGTGTCCCACAAGGTTCGGTCCTGGCATCCAGTCTCTCAAACATCTACGTCTCAGATATGCAAAGGGAGATTGTTCGCAGTATCCCTACGGCAGACGACACGGGCAATTGGAATAGCTGCTGATTGCTTGAGTCCTTAAGAAAACAGTGTTGCCAGAAAAGACCTAATCACTGTAAGCCAATTCTTCCACGATGGCACTTGAAACTCACCAAACCCAAGACCGTCAGCTCTGTTTTCCACCTGCAAATCGATGCGCAAAAAGAGAACTTAAAAATCACTCTAGATGGAGAAAAACTGTCACATGACCCAACACCGATGTACCTTGGCGTCAAAATGGACGCAGCTTATTTTCAATAAACACACAAAGGCAGTCGCTGCCAAGACGCAGTCTCGTGTCAACCTCCTCAGAAGGCTCGCAGGGAACTGGATGGGGTGCCATCCTTTGAACAACTTACAGACATAAACTGTTGCCTTGCTACGAGACTCCTAGCTATGCTCGAAGGTCTGAATACGTCAGGCACGCGCAGCACGGGCACGCTCAGAACCATTGTGCGTATGTGGTTTCACCGACAGATGGAGGTAGTTCGCTTGCTATTGATGGCACAACCCGATGACTTTGTCTAGTTGTGACCGTGCTTAGATCTTGGTGCCGTCGCACGCCTTTGTAGGGTTAAGTATTATTCTCTACAAACCTTCTTGTCTGGCATAGCTCGTGCAAACCTTAGGAGGGAACCCTTCAGACGGTCAAGCTCGCCAAGAATTTGATGAACCCTGGTAGCCTAATCCCACACAACACCCTTTGAATCGACAGAAAATGCAACGAATCACTTTGCTACCCAATCCATGACACGGCAGTCACCGTATCCCTATCGATCATCCTGGATCAATGACAGATGGTATGAGCAAGTCATCCTCTACTTTGAACCTGAAAAGCGTTTGTGGACAGCCCATCTAGCAAGCCCAAACGGCTGTGACCTTGATAGGAAAGCATGGGTCAACCTCAAACAGACTCGAACTGGCGTTGTGTACAAAAGAACTTCCTTCACAAGATCGGAGTAGAACCTTCACCAAACTGCGATTGTGGAGAGCCACAAACCATTAGCCCACATCATAATGACGGTGAGGGCTACAAGTCCCAAAGAGGAATTCCAGGCCTGATCAACCTGGATGATGAAATCTCAGCTGGTTAAAGAGGATCTTCCACTGTGATTTTGGACTTGCACGAACGAACGAACCTGACTTTCGCGATTATGAGAAGCTCGCACGGGATTGCGAACATGTTCTGGCGAAGTTACACCACCCATTACATTTGAAAGCTGAACGACCTGTGATCTCCGACAATAAAGCCGGACCAGACAGATAGAGGATAGATAGACAGGTAGACTTGTGTGAGCTTTTGTGTTAAAATTAACACACAAAGTTAAGCAAAATTAGACACGGCATAAAGCAATAGATAACAAATAAAGTCACACATTGCGCCAAGTATAACATCAGGTATCCCAGAGAGACGGCAGATAAACCGATTAAACATACCTATATTAAAAGTCACCAACTGGAAAAATAAAGGTGGAACATGCAAAAACAGGGGTGACATTTTGTAAAGGGGTAAACAGTAAGTATAATTGCGTCTGGTTATACTAGTTTTTCCTATCTGTGGACAATAGTTCAACGGCTATAAGGCTAAAACGGTTCAAGCTCAACATACGCAACATATTCAGAGTGCTCTGTTTTCGTCGAAAACTGGTGTCAAATTATTCGTAGTCTTCTTAAACTAAGAAACTTTTATTTAATCATTTGTGACACTTCAGTACGTTTGTACTTAGCAAGACTAAAGATGATCATCCCCTATAGACTGTATACTTTAACACGTTGTACTCTACAATGTGTAGAATATAAAGTAAAATTTAACACGAAATGATTTACTGACACCAGATAGGAATTGGTCACCCGTATAGCTCTTAACTTTCAGCCCAAGAATGCCTTGAATATGTTATCCACTTAAACATTCATGGACAAAACGTTGGTGTACAATCAGTTAAATTTGATAACTTCACCCCTATATAAACGTCCCCCACTATTTGCATGTTCCATCCTTTCTACCATCGATGACTTTTGTGGTGTGCTCTAAGAAAAATATCCAACAATTTTTGTTTGATTGCAATAGTCGCCGGTTAGCCTTAACTTTGGTTAATTTTATTGCTAAGGGTGTGCCGCGGGTAAGGTTAGTACAGGAGTTAAAAATAATTCAAACTGGTCCAATTGCTTTGAAAGCTATAACAAGTTTATGTCAAGATAAATAAAAGGAGTGCACAATCTACAACATTAGTTTCAGCTACAATGAAGTTAGAAACATTCAAGGTCATCCTGGGGGAATTTCTTTTGGAGTGCTCCTTTTTGATGAAACTGGTAGTGATGGCTATTCCAGGATGGTGACTAAGATACGATGTGGCAACTGCCATGCTACATGTACCAAATGATGACATTCTTACAGAAGATAGTCACCAAAAACAGATTAAAACGATGTTTTGTAAGATGCATCACAAGAAACAGACTGCCTAGCAGAAAGTGAAGAAATCAGTAGTCATGTGCCTG
This sequence comes from Ophioderma brevispina, assembly GCA_023653785.1. Classification (NCBI taxonomy): domain Eukaryota; kingdom Metazoa; phylum Echinodermata; class Ophiuroidea; order Amphilepidida; family Ophiodermatidae; genus Ophioderma; species Ophioderma brevispina. The sequence continues at coordinate 41,229 of JAMKCH010016551.1, forward strand.
AGCAAAGTATTCTAAGGAAAGAGGTTGAAACTGCTGTTAAGAAACTTAATAAAGGAATAAATAATACTTAATACATACCTTGCAATAAAATCTGGATCATTGACGAGTTCAGCATTTCCAGAGAAAAGCTTCAATTGTGTTTTAGACTTCTCCAAAGCCTTTGACAGTGTTAAGAGGGATAATGTTGTTCCAGAGAAAAGCTTCAATTGTGTTTTAGACTTCTCCAAAGCCTTTGACAGTGTTAACAGGGATAATGATACATATTCTCACCAACTACAATGTCCCAGATAGCTCCAGATGAGACTGTCAAAGCAATTGCCATAATGTATGACAACCCATCTAGCTTTGTGCAGACCATTGAGGGGCCCATAAAGGAGTTCCTTACAATTAAGGAGATACTCTTGCTCTCTTTGTAATCATGGTTGATTACATTCTCAGAAAGAGTCTTGTCATCATGAACGACAACGGACTCGCCATCAAACCCCGGCCCCAGCGTCCTAGACGTCACTAAAGTAAGCATCTCACTGACCTTGACAACGCAGGTAATCTAGCTCTAACAGCGGATATGTGGTGCACGAGATCCATTAGCATTACTTGAGAATGCTGCAGACAAAGTCGGTCTACATCTAATACCAAGAAGACCGTCAATGAGGAAGTTAATCATCAAACTATCTGCACTACAAACGGTACTCAACTCAAAGAGTCAGGGACTTGAAGTACCTAGGGTCCTATGTTGCCGACAGCAAGAAAGATTTCCTGTGATGCAAAGGACAAGCTTGGAATGCCTGCAATAAATTACACCACTTAAGGCAATCTGGCATTTCCAATTCAATCAAGCAGCCCGTGTAGAGAGTTTCCTGTTGTATGGATCTGAGACCTGGACCATGAAGAAAGAGATACAGGATAGAACTGGATGGTACTTATACACCACTTATGCGAGTACAGAACATATCCTGGCATGAGTACTTGACCAAAGCACAGGAATATGGAGATATCCCTCCAATTTCATCTTCTGTTGACCAACGCCGAGCACGATTTGCAGGTCACTGTCATCGTGCGATTGATCAATAGTGTCAGACGTCACATGTTGGAAGTTGTCATGCCCAAATAGGGGTCGTCGCCCCTTTAACTACATTGACACAATTGCTCGATACATCCAGCAGGATCTATCTGACATCCCCAAATCCATGACGGACAGGAAATTTGGCGCTACATGATGAACAGCATCTCGGCTGCGACCGCTGGACGGATAGAAAATCGGGCTCAAAAAGGAGTGCCCACACTGGATGGTACATAGTTCTCCTCTACCTAAAAAGTACATGTAACACAAGAGAATCTCCCATGCCATTGTCCCATTTCGCATGCCAGTAAGCATGGTAAGATCTTACTCCATGTGATAGCAGGGAGACTATCAGAGCAAGTTGGGTTTAGGAAAACAAATAGAGTTAACAACAGCGCCGCACATCAGACGCTCATACAGCACAATAACCATCATTAAAATTTTAGCAGTATATTTGATGTTTTCTTCCCTAGACTGCCGACTAGATTAGACAAAACGTACTTGATAATACATTCAAAATAAGCATTGCAAACAAATAGCATAATAACCATATTTAAATGGAATCTTTGCACGCTATCAGTACATTACTCATTTGAAATGTTTCATCCCTGGACTATGTCCACTAAATGTACTTGATCATTAATATAAGGACTACAAAGTAGTCTGGGATTTCAACTGCTTCTACCCTCGTTTCGAAAGCTTTTGATGTGTCCAACGTACTAGTTGTGGAAAGTAATTAAAGAAATGGATTCACAGCTCACTTAATTGAGCATATCCAATCACTGTACATCGACCAGAAAAACACATGCTGTATAGGAGTGTGGGACAATGATTGGTAATCGGTTAAGGCGTATACCAGGGATGCAGCCTGTCACCATATTTATTCAACATTTATGCTGAATACCATATGAAAAAGGCAACAGTTGAATCTCAAGTTTCATAGGATTGCGTAATTCAGAAAGAGCAGAAGGAAAGGGATAAGCCAAAAACAGAAATTTATAGATCGAATGATGGATCGCGGGTTGCGATTGAGATCCTGTGCCGTATACACATGTAACTCAAGATGAAAAAAATAATAGAGCTTGATGAAAATGGTCGCGAATGGCCAGTTATGACCAGTTTCCGACATAAAGAGATCGATATAGTGTTACAATATCGGGTTTTTAATTTGTTTTAATATACAAATTGCAAAATACTAAGTATTCGTTTAATTTTTTTCAGGTTGTGACACTGGCAGTTTACTCGTATTTTGTTGCGAGTCTCTTTTCTCACCAATTTTTAAAGGACTCTGCTGATTACCAGCTCTATCGCCTTGACATCTACATCCCATTTTCCTGTCTGTTTGAACTCGTGTTCTACATCGGATGGCTTAAGGTAGGCCTTTACAATACTTGGCTAGATAGTCTGGTGCATAGGATTCAATCAACTATTTCCACAGACAACTTCATAATAATCATTCGAAACAACAAATAGCACTATAGTCGGATGCGTTCAAGATGTTGACAAAAAGTCAGGAATTTTTTTTATAAATCCTAATATACTATTTTTACAATGCAATCGTCAATAAGTGGAAGTAAATGGACACAATGGCGTAGTGGCAAGTTGTTTTTTTTTTCGCAGCGAAAAGAAAATCGTGAAATTAAAAAAAATGGACGTTTTGTTTCACAAGGCGGAACTGTTTATTTGCAATTGCCCCCCCCCCCCCTTGTAGCCTATATTCGATTCTGCGGGTTTTCCCGGTTACTTGGGCGCTAGCTTTGGATTTTTCATGCATTCATTAATGGGGTTATGTATTCCTGAATTCTTCGTAGAGCATAACATGTAATTGTGCCATATAAATTCACAAATGTTATTCAATTTAAAATTCATTAGAAAGATTGTCGCCCACATAGCTTAATAACATTTCGTTCGAATCATAATTATATCTACCCTTCTAATGTAAGCACTCATCATTGAGCATCAATTACCTATACCACAATGGCTTATTGCTGTATAATAATTACCAGTAACATCCTTAAATAAACCTCATTTCATCTATATATTCCGGCTAATATTATGCAGATGTGATTTAGTGTAAGGAAAGGTTTCTAGCTGGTATACCCAGGGATCCTAAATAAATCGGGATAGGACACTCGATCAAGAGAATGGATGCGTACTGCACACTGATCTGCATGAAATCTGTAGCTTATAGTTCGCCAGTCGTACGTAGCGCTATTACGCTACGTCATCCCCCGGTTTACGTCATGAATACGTTTATGCATAAATAATAATTATGTAGCTTATGTTCCTCTGTCGATGGTGGCGCTGTCACCATCGACATCGAAATTGTCTATGGGCATATGTACATAGTGTAACCCGCCTGGTATACCCAAATCTCACATTTTAAGAATAGGTCGAAGTTGACCTTCGGATGAGGTACCTTTTAAAAAAAATATGTTCCCTACCAACTATGTGCAGAGCTAGATGCACTTTGTCCATTTATATTAAAGAAATTTATTGGCATAAATCTATCGGCACATATATAATGAAATATCCTTAAATAAGACGTACCAGATGGTTTTCTTGGTCATTGGAGTATTCCTTGTTTCGGTATTGCGTGCGGCGTTGTAAATATAGCACAGGGAATAAAGATGGCAGCTTCCATGATTGTTGTACAGTCGTGACATTTGTCGGAATAATCTGGATTTTTTTCGCAAGGAATACTCCAATGACCATGAAAACCATCTGGTACGTCTTATTTAGGGATATTTCAGTATATATGTGCCGATAGATTTATGCCAATAAATTCCTTTAAAGCAAGTAACAACTATCTGGCAAGGGTGGATTTAGGGGCCGAAGGGACCGCTTCCCCACCCCACCCCACCCATTAGTGCTTGTTAACGATAAAGGGTCCTGTCGCGAAGTCTGCAAGTAGCCCCTACACTGTTCTCCTAATTCTTGAAGCAACGTTGGGAAAGAGAATGGGTCTACCAGTGAGACAAAATGTAAAAAGCAGGTATCAGTTCATGTCTATCGAATCAGCTTCTGTCTGGTGACATACCGAGTCTATACCGTCATTATTTGTTTTATTAGTGCGCTTGATTTGATCTCCCATATCTTGTATTTTATCCATTGTATTTTATCCATTGCCTAGATCTTCCGTCAATATTTCCCGGTCAACATTTAATCATTGTACTTTCATAACTAACCATTTGCCCAGTGCATATTGCATATGTATCATTAAAGTTCTACCTCTAGCTTTTAATTAGGGTTATATTTTAACTGTTTAGGCAATTTACATTCCATTAAGACTGCCATGCTTGATGTTGTTGCGATTTTTATAAGAACGTCATCAACATAGGTCATTTTCCCCTTAATGGCTCCGAACATGATTTGAAAATTTCACTTAATGCCCTCCGCGTACACGTGAAAATCACATGTCATTTATGGTAATGCATTTATTTTGTTTTCGGAAGTGTCATGCAAATGAAATTTAAAATATGAATAAAATGTATATTTTTTGGCAAATATTCAATAGATCAAGGTAATGTCATTGAAAGTATGTGTATAGTTTTAAAGCTAATGATTAATTAAGAACACTATGAAAACAAAATACATGCTTGTTGCTGTTCGACGATTAGAACGTGGCTAGTAGAAACTCGGCGAACTAACCTACTGTAAACAATGAAAACATTTGTATATTTAGAGACTGATCGGTGTTTACAAAAATGGAATGGGGATTTTGGAGGGAATACGAATTATTTTCCAAGATAAAATGTGGAACACATTTTTCAAGCAAGAGTGGAACATGATTTCTTGTCAGAAAAGGAGATCAACTGGGGACGACTTGATTTTTTCCACAGCACGAAGGAAAATCCGAAAAAGTAACGAAAACCCAATTCCTCCGTACCGTAAATATTGATCACTCCCTAACCTGGAGTTAGCAATGCAGAACATTGTTGACATACTCAACGATGTGTAACTGATATTATTGTTGCAATCCACAGGTCGCAGAGAAGATCATGGACCCATTCGGTGACGATGAACATGACTTTGACATGAACGTTATTGTAGACAGAAACTGGCAGGCAAGTATTTTAAACATTTTGATAAGCGTACACGATTGTGATCGCAATGACAAACCGTTGATGTCACGTGTTCTCAAATAAAATGTTTAAGTGGCTAAAACTATTCGATATTACTAAGGTTAGCCAAAATTGTTAGTTTAAACTCATTGTTGGTTAAAAGTTAATTCCTTTGAGCGCATAATGGATTCTGTGAGTGGGCCTCCATAAAATGGATAGCAGGCCTGGCCACCTAATGACTTGTTTTCGCTCTCACCCAATGATGACCATTTTTTTCTCTCACCACCCCCCCCCCCTCCTTTATTACATAGGATCAACACATGTAAGGTATTCGATGAAAGGTATTTTAGTCCACCGCTAATGGACCAAACATTGGGTTAAATTAAACTCACACGATATGAAGATTTCATGATTGTGATGATAATTTTCAAATCGGCCAAGGACATCAGGAACTTTACCCAATATTCAGTACACTGTAAAAAAAATACTGTAAATTTTACAGGAAAATCCTGGCAGCAATTCTGCCAACAAATTACCGTAGAAATTACAATATACTGTAAAAATTTATTTAATCAAAACATTTAAAAACATATATATTTGGTGAATTATTATAGAGATTGTAAATGTGTGGAGAATAAAAAAAGCACTGATGAACACCCTAACTTTGTAGGCCTATCAACAATTTTTACGGTGCATATACTGTAAAATTTACAGTTTGTTGTAAAATATATTACATCAAACTGTAAAATATACAGTAAATTTGAATGAAAACCTGTAAAAGCTGTAATTTTACGTGATTTTGTTGGCAGAATTGCTGCCAGTATTTTCCTGTAAAATTTACAGTATTTTTTTTTCCTGTCAATTTTAGCACTTATTCGTATAATTGAAATTTCATAATTGCGTATAATAATGTTGATGCTCATTATAATTCAAATAAAGGCTCCACTTTTAAATTGAGTCATTATAGGCCTGGAAATTGAACATAAAATTTACAGTATTTTGCTGTATTTCCAAATTACAGTGACATACTGTAAGTTTTTACAGTATTTTAGTTAATTTTACTGTAAATTGCGCTGTAATTTTTTACAGTGTAGGACCGGTTTGTTTGACTTTGAACCCAACTACATAGCTTCTGCCATTCACAAAACCGATGAAGCTGTAACGATTACATGGATTCCTACCTTCATACTATAGCTCAAGATGCATGGGTGCGTCGTCTGTTCAAAATTATCTGACGTAACATCCGCAATGTTGATATAGCGCTGTTTAAGACATTCTGTTGGAACCTATGAAGCATAAAATAATGATTCATTAATTCTCTCATAGACCAGTCTGAGAAAAAAATATACACCCAGCTCTATTTTCACGCCATCTTTTCCCTTCTTACATCCAGAGACTTCAAATTCTACGCCACATTTTCAACGAAACCATTCCTAAATTTGAAACATAAGAGCTAAATTATTTCGGTGGTAAGGCCTCCGAGATGTCATGATAGCTTTATGTAATATTAGCAATAGGCGGTTGAACTTGACAATGCTGTGTATTTTGAGATGTTGACATTGTGTGGTTCTATTTCTTTCTTAAAAGAAGACGCTTGGTTAGAACATGGTTAGTTGTATTTAGTGTTTTTAATAGCTACTGTCAAGTGACCAGCCTAGTTGGGTATCATTTAAACTAACTAGCGATTCCATAGGGTAAATGGGTGACATAATATGATATGCAACGCTGAGAATTTTTTTGTCCAACTTTTTTCTTATCCGACAATATATTAGAGAATGGACGTCGAGACGATGCATTTTCGCAAGTAAAACCCACTTCTCAAACACACAACACAGTGTTTCAATGATCGTGTTTTGAACTAAGTTAAATCTTGCTACAACTTCCAACTGTCGAGTGTCGATTAGGTGTACAGCAACATTGTTCTCAAAACAACGCTAATACTTCGGTTAATGGTTAAACAACTTACCTTTGAAACGAAGAAGACTTTGTTGAGTTGACTTAAATTCAATTACATTATGTAATTGGATTTAGTCCTTTTTGTTTCCTGTAGATCTCAATGCCTTTATCTCTTTTTTTCTTTTCAGGTTAGCTATCTGACGGTGGATAACATGTACGATGCAGACATGACCCTCGTCAAAGACCCTCACTATCAAGCAGCATCCATTGGTTTGCCACATACCAAAGCTTCCCGAAAGATGCCGATATCAAAAGGTTCCGTTCCATGGCTTGGTTCAGCAAATCATGTCAGGTATGAAGTGTGAAAAATCCACTGGCCGCGTCATATACTGACGTATTTTCAAAATACAAATTTCGAGAAAAAGGCTTGAAAGATTTTGCGATTGTAATTTGCTCCATATTGTTAATTAAAACACATATTTCAATTAAAACCTAGGGGAAAATCGCCAAAATAAGAAATTTCAAATATGTTTAACTAATCAACTTCCAAATTATTTAGATATGCGAAAAAATGATGTTAAATAAAATACGTCACAATGTGAAAACGACAAAATAGCAATTTCAACGTGTAAATAACAAATACGTCGCGAAAATACGACGTTATGTGACGCGTTTGCGCAAATAGGGGCCCATGTCACTATGTGAAAACGACAAAATAGCAAATCTAACGTGAATTGAAAAATACGTCGCACAAATACGTCACTATGTGAAGTGGCGAATACTTAAAAATGCAGATACGACGCTATGGGCTTGCACAGAATAGATTTTCGACAAATACGTCGTTTATATGTGGCGTGGACAATTTAACGCGGTTTTGCAAATACGTTATAATTATTTAATTAATATTCCGGTTAATATTTTACTAATTAAGCCACTTTGAGGTTTGAAATTTGGTGAATTTGTAGAGTAGTACAAAACAAACGTATGCCAGAGTTCTCCAAAAATGTCCGAAACGTCACTATGTGACGATTGGGGGAAAAGGTAATACAGGGGTCAAATGATCCAATCATGTCCAAATACAGCTCAAATTCTCGGGATGGCATCAAGAAACGAAACATGCCAAATGGGTTATGTGTATTCAAATAGAGGCATATAGTTTAAACGCAATTGGCTGGCATTGATACCATTCCATGTAGAACAGCATGTGTACATGGGTCAAAAGTTAAAAGTTGCTTTGATTCAGGTAATATGTGGTGCAAATTGTTTCCCTAGCTTAGAGGATTGAAACAAGGAATAGTTTGCCGTATCTGTTATGCTTAGTTTTCACTTTTTTTTTTTTTTTTTTTTCCATGTCACTATGTGAAAACGACAAAATAGCAAATCTAACGTGAATTGAAAAATACGTCGCACAAATACGTCACTATGTGAAGTGGCGAATACTTAAAAATGCAGATACGACGCTATGGGCTTGCACAGAATAGATTTTCGACAAATACGTCGTTTATATGTGGCGTGGACAATTTAACGCGGTTTTGCAAATACGTTATAATTATTTAATTAATATTCCGGTTAATATTTTACTAATTAAGCCACTTTGAGGTTTGAAATTTGGTGAATTTGTAGAGTAGTACAAAACAAACGTATGCCAGAGTTCTCCAAAAATGTCCGAAACGTCACTATGTGACGATTGGGGGAAAAGGTAATACAGGGGAAAAGGTAATACAGGGGTCAAATGATCCAATCATGTCCAAATACAGCTCAAATTCTCGGGAAACGCAATTGGCTGGCATTGATACCATTCCATGTAGAACAGCATGTGTACATGGGTCAAAAGTTAAAAGTTGCTTTGATTCAGGTAATATGTGGTGCAAATTGTTTCCCTAGCTTAGAGGATTGAAACAAGGAATAGTTTGCCGTATCTGTTATGCTTAGTTTTCACGTTATCCAACAAAGTAGGTCACATCGAATAGCTGCCAATAGCTGTTGATTTTATTCGCCATTTTGGTTAATAACCAAACACTTAAGATAGTCAAAACTAATCCTATATTTCATTCTATGAGCTGAACCGACAACTTGAACCACGTTTTACAAATATTGGAGAAACTTTTAATTTTGACCCCTGTACAAACCAAAATTGACTTTTTCACCATTTTTACAGTTTTTACCCCATAATTCCAAACTATGAGGCATAGGTACTATAAACTATTTGGAATCCTTGTAACCAGACAGACATCATGGTGTGCTTTTCAACACAATCGGAACATTTTTAATTTTTTTACCCCTGTGTAACCTTGAACTTCAAGCTGCATGGGGCCACGAAAGGGGTGTGGCAAGTGCTTCCATTAATTTTTTGATTATCAATGCATAAGTACTTGTGTACCGAAATTCACAAAATCCCCCACTAATTATAATATCCCAGGCGTGTGTAGACTACGGAATTAAGCCTGACCTCTATGAAACAACCGATGGTGATATGACATTTAACTACAAAGTTTTATTGGCCTGGACGCTTAGGTCTCTCACTCATGTAGGACTCTGTGGTTCTCGACACTTCTTCTTGACACTTTCCGATCAAATACGACAAAATTAGTGGGCTGCTATCACACACAAAAAGCAAAAAGTAACAAGCATATGCAGCTGTATTTCTTCTTCTTAGCCAATCCACAAGTCATTGGTATAATGGCTTGTGGTGGTGTCAGGATTTATTCAACCGATAAGCTGATCCGGGACCGCGTGTATCCATGATACCGACGCTCCTAACATGGTCCGCTTTGAGCCTGGGGCGGGTTGGGAATTCAGGGGTTTTCACCTTACTCTTAATCGGCACTGGCTGCGATGTACATGTACATTTTGGACTCTCTGTACATAGGAGGACCGACGGCTTAACGTCCCCTCCGAAGGACGGGATTCTTTCATTATTCATTTGCCCAATTCCAAGTGAACCATCGAGGACAGCGTTATTCAGTGTTTAATCAATAGTCGGTAAATCCAGAAATGAGTACCCGAATAAATTCCTGCAAGTGACCCCACCGGGATTCGAACCCGCGAATTTTGCGCCATAGGCATGCACCCTAACCGCTAGGCCACGTTCTCCTGCAAACATGGCGACAGAAGGTATTAGAATTCTGCATACAAAAGACAGGGTTTTTGAGATGAAGAAAGAGGAAACGAGGGAGATGAGAATAGATGAAGAGAAAGATGGAGTGGAGGGGAGTAGTGGACGTGTTTATTTTGATTTTTTTAACCGATGACCTTTGTTACTTACTTTCCTCATTGTGAAATACAGACTTACCGGAGTCGACATGGAAACAGTAGACCACGACCAACCTATTTCTGAGGCCGGATGTTGCTCCTGCTTTGGTAAGAAGAAGACCGCGCAGAGCAGAAGGATAGACAATTCCCTAGATAACTCTGCGGAGCCAATGCAAGTTGTCCAAGGTTCTGGCGTTCCTTTAAAAATAGGTCTGATAAACAGACCGTGTAGTATAGGGTGTTCATTGAAATTATTATTCATGGAAATCCACGGGTTCTAGTTGTAAGTTAGAAATTAAATTTAAATTAGAATTCGCCATTTTGGGGTCATATCCTCACATATTCTGCGTAAGTTGGGATTATGAGGTCCCAACTTGTTGGGTAAAATTCAACCAATATTGCAAACATTGGGAAAATGTTAAAATTCCAATATAAATTTGTGCCAAATTGACGGTAATTTTTTTTTGCCCAACAATTTTAACTGCCTGCATATTTAAACCGATATGGTCATTGTTGTCTATATGCTGAAAGTATGGATAGATATCCGGATGGATGACAGAATGTCATGATACCCGGATGTATACTCACTGCCAATAAAATCGGCAGCCTGATAATATAATTCAACGCATTCCGTGGGAGCAGAAATTGTCGTAGTTTAAATTTTGGGCAAACTTGCTTGCGGACATTTTTCTAAAATTCAAAAATTTGGGGAAAACGTATCTTTGATTCCGTTATGATATCACGATATGCAAAAAGGTCATGTAGGAGTTATTTTCAGTCACTGTCGAATTTTCAGAGACTTGGAGGGATTACATGCCTCAACATGTGGGGTTAAAGGTCATCAAGAGGTAACGCGTGGTCGTGGAGACCTGGAGGGACTACATGCCTCAACACGTTGGGTCAAAGGTCATCTAGAGGTAGGCCTAACGCATGGTCGGCGGGGATAAATTTGAATTCTGCTTGTCTACATATAGTCATATGACAGTAGGTGATATATTTCCCATAATGCAGATTGTGCAAAGCAACCTTCTCGATTCTCCCTGGTAACGATTAAGGCCGTGCATATTAATTGCAGCTAATTGTAACTGTCAATTATGTACAGGCCTATGAATTTCATGGTATTCATTAAGAATCTCAAAATGCTTTTTCTTCCCGATCAGATAGCAAAGGTTAGCGGATTAAAATGAGCTTGTGAGGTTTCCGATTCGAATACCTGTCCGGTCTTTCTATCTGTCTTTTTTCATTACTCGATAAAACGCGAAAGAAACTGGTAACCGTTAACCGCGCAACCTCTTTAGTTTTGCGGTATTTCGATTTTCAGTCTTTTCGATCTTTGGGGCAAAAGGCACAAGCTTCTTCTAACGACTAGTTTTTCATTATGCCTTGATAGGCGGCATCTTTCTTAATATTGTTTTGTAGAGGTGAGAGTTGTAAGAATCACCTTTAGCAATGAAGAACATACTTTTATATTAGGCCTAAAAGGATAGCAAAATTGCATAAAGAAAATAAAAATCTATGGCTTGTCTTCCCGCCGGTGTTGAGGGTATATAGGCTGCACGCACGGCTCTTTTGGTCTTGGCACATACGAAGCTATTGCGGGGTTTATGACGAATGATTTTAAGAGTATTGCCAGCACGTGGTGGACTTTTTTGAGTTTGAAAAACAAAAAAACAACCTAAAACAAACAAAAACCAAATACAAAATTAAAAATATTCAAATATTACAAAAAAACATGCACTCATCCATAACGGTTGTTGGAGTAAGTTTTAGTATTCTGTAATTTTATTTATTTTTTTTATTTCATTTTGTAATATAGACTGTAGAAATATAGACATATAGAAAAATGTGTTTAAGTGTACTGTATGTATAAATGGTGCCCTACACGAGTTTCCTTTATATAGGCCCTACGCCCCATCAAACATACGGTTTGCCAGAATTTTAATTGGGGAGGAATTATACGACACTTGAAATCAATTGTACAAAGTCGCATTCCTTGATGACGGTACCATAGAAGTACAGTTGTTTTTATATACCTTACAGGTTGGGAAAACAAAATTACAAAAACTTCAAAAATAATGGTTAAAACTTTGTAAATATCTTAATGCGTTTATTTTTGTACAGGAAATCTTTGCTTACCACACTATAACGTATTTACATGCAGTTGTATTTTGATAATAATTGTTAACCACTCCAACATGTGGTGTACTAGCAATATAAACATGTTAAATGTTAATATTTTTTTATCAACACCACCCTTTTGCGTACATATACAGAAATACACGCTTTCCAACTTCACTTTTTTACAGTGGGGCACCCCAACAATCCATTCTGAACGGACCGATTTTACAATATATGGAATTGCAAAACATTTTCGTATTAGCCTACAATTGTAATCATGATATCATGGGTAACCAGACCTTGCAAATTGGGGGGGGGCTGAAGGGGTGGCCAGGCTTTTTTTGAGGGGGCAAATTTGGGTCTCCTCTTCCCATTGACACTGTGCAAAAGTCAGTTCTTGTTGGGGGGGGGCTGAAGGGGGGGGGGGCAAGGGTTTTGTCTGCCGCCGTGGTTACGCCACTGATTGATATGAACTTTTACTACGCCTAACTAGTCCTACTAAGCGGTAGTTTTGAGTTGATAAGCAATTAACGGAATACCGGTTTCTCTAGAATGGAATTCTGCTCTGATGACATCATGTTCCATGCATGCCACGTTTCGCGCTGGAAATTCGAACCCGAAAGTGGTCAAAGCTACGCTGTCGTAGCCACCCGCTTGAGGATAGGCCTACACCACAGATTTACACACAACCATTGCACACGCTATAGACTTTGTGCGCAAGTGGTCAAAGTAATATATAACTCGAGATACTTTCCGTTTCAGAACAATAAGGTTTATGTCTGGAATCGGGGAATTTTTTAAGTTTAGATATTGAGGTATTCAAAGATGCTGTATTTTCGCGGTTTCACTTCCGACTAGCCTTGCACGTTGTGTCAAAACTTACCAACTCAAATATCCATGTTTTCTAAGTGTATGGCCTATCTGCTGTCTGCCAAAGTAAAATTTGGTCCAATAAATCACAGAATTATTAAGACTCACAAATTGCAGAAATGCATGCGACTCTCTGCAGTCGTGAAAAACCTCGTGAGCGACCGATATGGCCCGAATGGGTTGATATGTCGCCATCTTGAATTTGAGACGCATGCGTGAAGCATATTTGCGGTGGTATTACGTCATCGGGGCATACAATATCTTCTGGGGAACCACTGGTAAGCCGGCAATAGTAATATGCTGAGCTTGGAAACAAATGCCTATAAGGTAAGCCTATCACAATAAAAATTCCTTTAAAAAGGAAAGGGCGAGTCAAGGGGAAATATCCATGTAAAAGGTATGGGAAAGGAGTTTTTGCAAGTTGAACTTATGTGACTTTTTTTGCACATACTTAGCCGAGGCATACATGAACGTAAATATTTAACACGGAGTGAATAGGAGCTTCATATCCCTCTTTACGATTTTTAAAGGGAAAAAATGTGACCAATCAACATACTACTAAATCGAACATAATACAACAATACACCTTAGTCGGGAAAACAATCAACTCTATACTTACCCACCACAATATTGACCACTGCAGACTCACAAGCAATTCCAGATATTTTGCATGCCGACGGACGTAAAGTATCTTACAGGATTCGGCACACGTACCAACGTGATCAATAACATTTTGTTTTAAAGATGATAAAGCCCTCCCAAACTTTAGCTCCCACTTCAGCACATGTCACACAATGACTTCATTTTATTTTCTTAAATTTTTACTTCTGTCACCCAAGACTTAAATTTTTCAAAATGTTTTCAAAATGTTCATCCACGCGATTGCACATTTTCCATCTATACAAACTTAGAACATTCGTTACTTCATGACATCTACCTGTCATTCATTCCCCCGTATTGAATCGTATATCACATTTTATAAGACGTGTGTCACTTGCTATCTATCTATACGCCTAAAACTGAGATCAAATGTCATACGCATCTAGGTAAAGGTCACTTACAAAATCACGTTTTTTAGCTCTCACAGCCAAATGGATTGAAATATGGGTGCAACACTTTACAGATGGGTTTTGGGATGAAGGCCGATCTATCAAGTTCAAAACTTTATATCTTTATATCGGGCCATCCCCCTTTAAGCATCCGTTAATACATTAATGCCCTCATAACGATTTAAAGACGCTGTTACCAGCAAATCACTGTAAAAATTACAAATAAAAATATTCCTTGACAACATATACTAATTTCATAATTTTTCGTCAATATTTCGTTTTTACGTGTTAAGCCAATGGCGATGTCTAAATTTGGGATTTCTTGGCCGCACTCCCCTGTTGCCTGTTACGCCCTCTATATTCATGTTTTTGTTTTAGGTGTTACACGGTTCGGTTTTATTCCACACCGCTCAAGACGGTAAGCGTGTGTGGAAGTGTGATCGCTTGTATTTATACTCTTTTGAACATTAATATCTTTTGTAAATGTACGTTCATGTTTCGTGGGCCTATCTATTGAGCACATATCCATATGACGTAAAATTGCACAACATTTCCTAAACTATCATCAATGTAATTTTAGAGGATATAAACGGCACGAATATTTTCTGCAACACTGCTATTTGAAAAGTAGGTCAAAAACCCAAGCGAATAGAGCGGGTAGCCCGTAGTCTACCCTCGCCCAATAAAAACAACGTGCATGGTCATTTCCGGGGTCAGTAGTGAACTAGCACACTACTACGAAAAAGTGGTCAAATTTTGACCACGAGAAAAGGCGTCAAAGTTGAGTTGTTTTTAGTGCTGTATCAAAGCTTTCCACAGTAATGTAGCCAGTCGTTATGGATTCAATGGCGTACTTTTCAACACGGTGTTAGCAATAATTCCACATTTTGTACTTCTGTACGCAATGTACTCACTATAGAAAGGGACCGATTCTTGTGTATTTTTTATCTTCCCTTTGTGTCTATCTATTATGATAGCTTTTAGTACTTGTATTGACGCTTATGTTAAATGTGATAGTCATTTGAGATGCACAAACCACGTCTTCATAACATTTTCAAATATTTCTGTGTGTTTTATATGTGTGATGGTATAAAACAAAAATCACCACCGGCAAAATTCTTCCTACCATTATGTGTTTGTTGAAGGCAAAAAAGGTCATTTCAAGGTACAGTTTATAAAAGATCTTTTATATGATAATTGTATCTAGATTTTAGCTTGTGGTTATAGACTCTACCATATTGAAATCAAGTGACCAGATAGAAATCTTTATTTCCAGGTCATTAAAGTTAAAAGTATAATATGTATTTTTTTCATCCAAAATGTTACAATGAAAACAAAACAAAAACAAGTGAAACAACACTTTGAATTTGGTTAAAGTTTTCCAAAAACACGAGTGAATGTGAAACGCCGATGAAATTAAAAAGCGCTTCATTGCGCCTTATATAATAAGTCATTCGGCTGGAATAGACGTCGGCCGCGACGCTATAGCTTTCAGAGCGTGCTTTTCCCGCAGCGAGTATGTTCATATTTCTGGCCGCGCAAGATTCGAAAGGCTATAATCGCGGCAGAAACGTCTATAATGAACCACATCTATATGGTGTGTGTATCCATACTTCATCGGCAAAACGTCAGCCTTTTGAACATTGCATTGGCGCGCGCGCAAAGCATGTCCGAAAGTAGCGTCGACAGACTCGGGCGGATGAAGTGTGACCCCACCATTACGTAAAGTGTTATCCGTATTTGGCCATTTTAAAAATGTAGGTATCGCGGCCGTCTGTTGTACACTATATTGACCTCAAGAGGTGTAGTTTGGAGCTAAGTCTTGTTTTTACTGAGGAACTCGCATTTTATGAAATTTTTATGCTAAAACACACCTGTTTCAAAGTCTCATTATATTATGACAAATACCAGAATAAAACAAAAAACTATCGCCGCGACACAGTTTTGACAACTGATTGGAAAATATTAGTCCAGTAACGACATTGTGTAATGTACGAAATTTTATTGCGGAGCAAATATGATTTTTATTAAAAAAATCTAGTTTTCCACATCTTCTATGCGGGAAAATACACATAAGAATCGGACAATTGCAGTCTTATGCAATATTTGGCACAGATTCCCGCAGTGGAATTGTTGATTTTTGCAGAGATCTGAGCTCTTGCATGTCAACATGTGCCCGACACTGGTTTAAACTTGTTTAAAAAAGAGACAAATTTATGGGGTCAAACAGCTGTGAAAAACTTGAAAATGGTACAAGAATTACGAAAATACTGCAAGTGTGTGGTGAAGATCATACACGAAAATCTTATTTTAGAGAACAGTGTGTTTTTTCACGGATTAATCAAAAGAATTAATTGAATTCCAAACCGCCAGAGGTCTCCGCGAAACTTGTACTTAGACATGGACTTTTCTTTGGCGATCGATCAAACAAAAACAAATCCCATGTGTCACGTACAAGTGCACGTCGCACGTATGTCTTTCTAAAAGGTATCTAATCATACTTGAAATGTGGCAACGGTCGCGTTGATCTTAGAACAATTCTTAAAGTGCACATTGTAGACGTCGTACTAAATATTTTTTTTATTAGTGAATTGATCAACGATAATGGCCAGAAATCAAACTGTTACATATGGTTTTATTTTCAGTTTACCATTTTAAGCAATGATTGAGTGTGGCAACAGTGTTATGGGAACGCGTGTGCTGATGGCTCTAATAAACAATATTGACAAAGGTTGGAACAAAAAGTGTTTTAAGACAATAAAATTCCCAAAACGAATGCAAATCTTCATCGCTCTATGGGGTGCAGGTCTGATGTTAGAATAGAATTATTAGAAAACAATTGTATTACATAATATAGTTACAACTAGACTGTCCCACAGTCTCGGCTCTGTCTAGGATTCAGGGAACAGTAGGTTCAACTGACATAAAAACAAACTATTTACAACAGTCGAACTCACCAAACGATATGCATCTTTAATGTATATACAAAAATCAACAACTAAAATCCTAAAAAACATCAGAAATACTGGCCCTCCTGGACCCTTGGAAATCAGTATTTAATACGGCGCTGAATCGGATTTTTTACCCCAATGGCCGCCCATACGCAATTATACGATTACGAACGTACTTGTCCACGGATTACAAAATTCAAAATACCACTCGCGCGATTTGGTTGACTCGGAGATTGTAGTCTTCATTACCAGTAGTTATACCACCGACCCTGAGAGGGTTAAGTGACAAACCTGGTTTAACGGTTTGGTATAAAGTGTATTATGGTTTTTATAATTGTACCAATTTTTAAAAATTAAAATAGAATTTCGCGGTTCTCGGCTTTCGCCCTCTCTATATTCAAAGAATATAAGCTGTGGGCCGCTCACGACCTTTGGACCTTGGCAACCCATATGAGGGATCCCATGGGGCACCTGTGGACACAAGTTGGGTTCAAATTGAACTTCAAACTTTTCAATTGAGGTTCAATTTTAAAATTAACATTTTAGTGACACACACATATATATACGCTGATATACATTAAACATCCACACACAACGCACAAACGGATTGCTAAAGTGGTCCTCCAGCTATAGCTGACGGCCCACAACAATTAAGTTGCGTCCAGATTTATAACAATGAATGTTGTAGGTATTCGTGTTAACCCCATGAGGTCTACACCTTCTTTACAGTATCTCTGATTGCTCCTTACATGACATCATTGCAAATAAAATCTGAGTAACAATCAAAATAGTCATTCTATAAAATTACAGACCTTTTGAGTTTGATTACAAATATGCTATACCAATGAAAATGACCGGTGGACCCTCATGCCGGGGTTAAAAGTGAGCAAACAATTTTAAGTGTAATTTTAAAAAGATACCAACCTGTAGGTCCGTATGCACAAGAAGTCAGACCAGATTTTAGTCACAATTAGTTTTGTCCAAAATTGACAGTTCATCTTTTCTTTCGGCCCAGTAGCAAAGGAACGGCTTCTTGAGCGCTACAATTGCTGCCTCATTTCCCACAGGTTCCCAAAGATGTGGAGGAAAGCACATGTTTTATCACTCCTAAAGCCTGTGAAAGATCCATCTAATCCCAAGAGCTATAGACCAATATCACTCCTCAGCCATACCTACAAGCTCTTTGAACGTCTCCTGCTTAACCGTATCGCACCTGTGATAGACGAACACCTCATACCAGAACAATCAGGTTTCCGGCCAGGCAAATTAACAACTAGCTAAGTACTCAACCTAACTCAACACATCGAGGATATGGTTTCGAGAAGGGTTTGGTAACCGGAGTTGTGTTAGTTGATCTATCAGCAGCTTACGACACTGTTAATCACAGATGCGGCTACTTCATAAGATTTTGGAACTCATTAACGATATCCGCTTGTCTGAGCTAATCAAAGGATTGCTTGCAAACATGATGTTCTTGTTCAGCTAGGAGCGAAGAAGAGCCGATGGCGTAGGCTCAAGAATGGAATACCACAAGGGAGCGTGTTCGCACCTCTCCTGTTCAACATCTAGACCAACCTAGGAGTGCTGGAACCTGTCGTTTTATCTATGCAGAAGATCTTGGAATTAGCGCACAAGATGCAGACTTCACAGTTGTTGAAGAGAGACTTTCCAAAATTTTGGTTGAACTCACTCCTTTCTACGAGGAAACCACCTACCTGTAAATCCTTCCAAGACGCAGGTGTGTGCATGTGATTTCCATCTACGCAACCGTGTAAGCTCGTGTAGCCAAACGTCAGCATAAAGTAACCTGGTCTCGAACACCCCTGGAGCACTGTGATACCCCTGTCCACCCAGGAGTTACCTTGGACCGCACTCTCTCTTATAAGACCCACATCAAGACGAAGAGTAAAGTATGTTCGCGCAATAACATCTTGAACAAACTCACTGGCACAAGATGGGGTGCTCGTCCACATATACCCTAAGATCAACGGCACTTGCCCTGTGCTACTCATGTGAAGAGTATGCTTGCCCTGTATGGGAAAGATCAACCCATGCCAAGAAGCTTGATTCAGCATTAAATACCTCCTGCCGGCTTATCACAGGATGTCTTCGTCCAACAGAGAACTTATGCATCCTAGCAGGAATTGCTCCACCAGACATCCGTCGTAGTGCAGCGAGCATGCAAGAGTGTAGCTACCAAGGGTTCTAATGTGAAGCACCCTATGTCCGGACAGAGACCTGCTGCCAACCGCCTTAAATCAAAAGAGTGTTTTTAAGCAATGTCCAACCTCTTCTTCAGTCTCTAAGGAGTTTAAGAGATTTGCATTATGGAAAGAAAGACTTGCTATCAACCAAGTAACATCTATTGGTATTGAACCTGGTGAGCATCTTCCACCTGGAGCTGACTCCTCATGGGCTGAATGGCGATGCCTCAACAGAATGAGAACCAGAATTGGCCGATCTAAGGTTCCCTTGCAGAAGTGGGGCTACCTGGAAGCAGATCAGGACACCACCTGT
This sequence comes from Ophioderma brevispina, assembly GCA_023653785.1. Lineage (NCBI taxonomy): Eukaryota > Metazoa > Echinodermata > Ophiuroidea > Amphilepidida > Ophiodermatidae > Ophioderma > Ophioderma brevispina. The sequence goes on from JAMKCH010016551.1 coordinate 61,006, forward strand.
GGTTGTGGAACAGCACCACAGAAAATGGAACATCTCTTGGTCTGCCCACGGTTGGAGCAACAATGCACAGACAAGGACCTTGCGGAATTCAGTGAAGCAGCAGACGTTGTACCTATCGCTGACTGGATCGTAAGGGCCACACTAGTACTAGGCCTAATCATTTGAAAAGATTGGATCACATACCTTTAATTGGAGAATCCAACGTCAATACTATCCCTAAGAGCAATAATTTGTTGTTGGTCAGTCCACCTATGTGTATGTGCTCCGCAAGAATACTGCATGTAAGCTGAAATGACCTCATTAGTTGGTCAAACACCATGGTTTTTTAAAACTTTAACAAGCTGTGGGACCTACCCATCAACAAACAATAATCCCTACAACTGCGAATTGACCGATACAGGTGATTGAGCAAGGCGAATTGATGACCAGGGTTTTATTCGTGAAGTTATTTATTTTTCTACGGTGCATTTTCTTAATTTTAACACATATCCATATTATTACTTATATTTGAACTGATGCACGTTAAGGGTTATGAGGATATTTAACTGACCTGCGTGCATTATGTTAGATATTGGTCTAAGCATCAGTTTGTGACACTGTTGTGGTCGAGAGGCCCTTACGCCCTCGCGACCAACAGTGCCCAAACTGATGCTATACCCAATTATCTAACACAATGCACTTAGCTACGTCAATTTTCCTTTACATATCCAGAAAACTGATGGAAGCACTTTCAACCCCCAATGGACCAAGCAGCTTGTGTCCAATGTGTTATAACAGGGGTCAAACAAAATTTTTAAAAATGTTGAAAAAGCACGTGGCACTCTTTCACAGATATAATTCAACCAAGGATTGGTAAAAAATGTACCGTTTACACTATCTATGGCTTATAGTTTCGGAGTTATGGGGGGTAAAAAAAATAAAAAGTTTTGTATTTTTGTTATTGTTTTCAATTTGGTGTGTAAATGGGTCAAAAGTAAAACGTTGCTGTGATTCAGGAATATGTGGTGCAAATTGTTCCCAAGCTTTAAGGATTGAAATGTTAAGTTTTTAAAAAAATGACCTCAATTAAAAGTGTTCAATTGGAACTAAACTTGTGTCATCGGTGCACCATGGGATCCCTCGTATGTTGATGAGGTCAAAGGTCATGTACCAAGGTCAAAGGTCATGTGAGGTCAAGTTGCAAAAATAGGCTGGGCGGCCTACGGCTTATATTCTTTGATAGCGAGCGCGAAAGCCGAGAACCGCGAAATTCTAGTTGGCCTTATGTGTTTTTCCTAGGTTTCACGTTATCCAACAAAATAGGGTGCACAGGTCATTAGAATCCAATAGCTTTTGACTTAAAAGCTGACTCAGAGATTTCCCGACGAGGGCGCACTCATTTTTCAAACAAATCGTGTTTTTTGCATACACATAATGCTTGTCCATGTACTAATCACTGTGAAATAACTAAGCTCAATTCGAAGTCCTTCATGAAGAAAATCACCACTTTGTTAGAAAATTCCGGATCCGGATTTTTTTGTTATACACAATATCCTATGGCCATGTTATACTGTGCATAAATGTTCACTGCATGAAAACGAAAAAAAAATCCGAATCATCTCTAACTTTGGAATTAAGCATTTTAGGTTATCTTTAGTTCTAGGTGGCCCTTTTTGGCAAGACTTCCATACTACCCCCTCTCATACATTTACATGCAACATAAAATGTTATTATTTTAGCTATTTATTCCATTTTTGATCAAACAAGGCCAAAATTAAAACAAGGCGGTTCTCGAACCACAAAGGTCCCCCGCCCGTCGCGATAGTAAATGGAGGGAAATACAATTTTAAGATCACAGGGAGAATTGCGATGGAAATAAGTGGTTCTCAAACCACTGAGGCTGCTGCCATAGCAGTTGTAATTTGACGGTATCAAACGTTGACTACATTGACCATACAACTATTTGTAGTTATTTGACCTTAGATGACCCTACTTGACCTTGAAATGACCTTCACAATTTTCGGTTTAGAAATGTTGACCACATCCACAAAGTTTCATGACCTATCACATGTTGAGTTAGTTGACCTTGAATAACCCCACGACCTTGAAATGGCCTTCAAAATTTTCAGCAATGAATGCTTACTACACCCATCCGTTTTCATGACCATACTACCATGTGTATGGATTTTGACCTTGGATACCCCACATGACCTTGAAATGACCTCAATTTTTTGGCACTGAATGTTGACCACACCCACCAAGTTTCATCATCCTACCACATCTTGAGTGATTTTACCTTGGATGACCCCACATGACCTTGAAATGACCTTCAATTTTTTGGCACTGAATGTTGACCACACCCACCAGTTTCTTATCCTAATCAAAGGCAAAACCCCCCCCCCCCCTACTTAGTGGTTTGACCTTGAATGACCCCTCATGACTCTTGAAAATACCTTCATTTTTTTTTTTTTTTAACTTAAAATTGTCAAGTTTCATCATCCTACCACAATTGACAAGGGCTATAGCAATTTAATTCCATTTGACCTTGAATGACCCCCGCATGACCTTGAAATGACCTTCAATTTTTTCAGCACTGAATGTTGACCACACCCACCAAGTTTCATCATCCTACCACAATTGACAAGGGCTATAGCAATTTAATTCCATTTGACCTTGAATGACCCCCGCTGACCTGAAATGACCTCTAAATATCAAAATTCCAAAAACCCCAAAACCCCCATCAACCCCAGTTTCATCATCCTGCCACAATTGCCAAGGCTTATATATAGCAAATTAATCCCATTTTTGACCAATTTGACCCTATTTTTGACCATATTTGACCTTTGACCAATCCTACATGACCCATCTCCGAACTCATCCGCCGCCTACTTGAGCGACTTCTATGGTGCGAAGATGACGCCCATACTTGCTTATATAAAGATATCGTGTTTACAAAGTTTGTATCATTTAAACCCTATTTTTGACCATATTTGAACTTTGACCCATGACACATGACCCACTTCAGATCCAGGCCAACGCGTACTTGAGATACATCTATGGTGCGAAGATGGACACCCACGCTTGCTTAGATCCAAAGATATCGCGTGGGACACACACACACACGCACGGACGGAGAGCATTTCTATAGTGGCCCCTTCGCCAACAAAAGTTGGCGGGGGACCAAATAAATTTTGTATCATGTAAATATAAGAGGGTACATATTATATGGAAGTCTTTCCCTATTTTTAATTACTACACAATTTTTTTAACGAAATCTCTGAGTCCGACTTTAATTCGCGCCATTTTGGTACTAAGCAAACCCTCGAAGTCAAAACCTGAACCAACATTTGAACCACGTTTACAAACTTGGGCACGTTTAAAATTTTTTTACCCTTGTACACCAACATTTTTTCACCATTTTGTTACAGTTTTTACACCATAATTCCAAAACTCTAAACCATAGAAAGCCTTGTCATCGGCAAACACAATGGTGTGTTTTTAAAACAATCGGAACATTTCAACAATTTTACCCTCTGTGTAACCTTAAATCCAAGCTGGGGCCATGAAAGGATGTGGCAAGTGCTTCCCCCACTTTTTTTGATTTCAATGCATAAGTACTTTTGGTACCATCCATTTCACAAATATTTATGTGTGTCCTTGGTGTAAGATATTCCATGAGTTAGACTAGAGTAACGACTCTTTTACGAATAAAGCTATACAATCCTAGTAATCCTTTGATCCTCTTATTGAAGATTTCATGCTAGCTAATCCAGCAGTCTTACATGAAGGATGAACTCCAATTTGATCCAGACTTTTGCACACTCACAACTCTCACATGATACCTGTGCACTACAGTCCCCGCACATATAGGCATCGGACGCGTGGATGGTGATGGGTGATCGATACGTAGTCCAGCACTTCCAGTGCTCTGTCTTAAAGTTACCGAGAGATTTCACATATCATGTATCCAAAATCATACAGAGTTTGCCCCAATGTAAAGCTTTTCCATCAAAAATATCCCCATCTGAAAGGCTTAAGCTAGAAATGGTTCTTCGGGTTTGAAAATTGTGAATGTCCTATTTTGTATGGATCAATACGAATTCAGCCTATTTTTTATATTGAAATATAGCAATAAAATCACTCCGTTTTCTCTCTTAAGCCATTTCTGTAGCAAACACCAAGTAAGACATCTATTGAGTGTCTAATCTATATGAAATTACGATTACACCACAATATTTGGGTGCTCACATCTCTGTTACACCTTTATCTCAATACTCGTCGTTCCCTACGCATACTATCATCTTGGCGTATCTTTTTAAATGTAGTACCCTTAATAATAAGTAATATTTTATTATTGTCCGTATCTTGTGGAAATGTATGTACCCCTTATCAGTTTGAATGTTGAGTTATGGCCTATAGATTCATCCAAAAGCGCTCTTCCAAACACTTGACCAGATCGTTCCACTGGCCAAGACAGGATGTTCTCAGTCGAAACGGAAATGAATGGAGCTTTGTAAGTCTATTCTACAAAACAAGAAAAGGAGATTAATTTCTCTTTACGTTTCAATTCACTTTGCCGAAATCACGGGAGGTTAATCATGTTAATTCGCTAGCTATCTATGGACTAATACCACGATACTCGTCTGTATCCGCTTATCTCAATAACCATGATAACTCGCGGAAATAAGAACGATTAGATAGCTGCTGTGTGATACAAGAACATGGTCACATTGATGTGAATATATGTATAGATGTATACAAATAAATACTGTCACAGGGCAGCTATCGACTTTAATAAACAAAAAAAAAAAAAAAAAAAAATTATGTGTGTATACAAGCACCCAAACTGATAATTATTCCGTGCAATATTCAAAATGTCAGCGCCCAGCACGGACGACTGGTTTTGAATGCGTTTCACCCCCTTGGTTCCACTGGTCAAGACAGGATGTTCTCAGTCGAAACGGAAATGAATGGAGCTTTGTAAGTCTATTCTACAAAACAAGAAAAGGAGATTAATTTCTCTTTACGTTTCAATTCACTTTGCCGAAATCACGGGAGGTTAATCATGTTAATTCGCTAGCTATCTATGGACTAATACCACGATACTCGTCTGTATCCGCTTATCTCAATAACCATGATAACTCGCGGAAATAAGAACGATTAGATAGCTGCTGTGTGATACAAGAACATGGTCACATTGATGTGAATATATGTATAGATGTATACAAATAAATACTGTCACAGGGCAGCTATCGACTTTAATAAACGAGAGATAATGGTACATCATCATTTTGTCCGATCACCCCCGCCCATCCCAGCATAAAAGATCGCATTTCAATGAATCTACTATAAGCGAGAGCAACTTACTTAGCTCAACTTGATGGATCTATATGTAGTTTTTTTACTGTGGTGTCTGTGTAAAAGTACCGCTTTTCTTAAAGAATAAAATAAACAAGTAAAAAGGGTCGCCATTTCATGGATATGAATGATATTCATTAGAATTAACGAACTAGCGGTGAAAAACGTAGTGAATGATCCTGTGTTTTGGTATTTTCTCGTGTTGGTATTATATATATATACCATTGTGACCAACGGATTATGAGAAAATACACGGACGACTGCGATTTATACCATTGAACACCATGGCGCATACCAGAACGGAAGATGTGAAAACTGCTTGTTACACGTTTGCGTGTTTGGAATTTTTTCTTCAATTCGTTTTGCTACATAACGGGATATTGCTTTTTCACTAATTTATATCAAGTCATTAAGATTATTAAGTACTGCAATAAACAAATGAAGACGGTATACAATTTGCAAAAGATTTTAGACATTATTTTTAATACTCCGGTTTATTACTATATGCATCACACATCTGTACTCTAAACTCGCTTATAAGACACTTATATAAAGTTTATCAAGAATCCGTGCTATTGACGTCATTAACTACACGGACGTCATGTCAATATCTGCATGGCATGGCAATGCAGTACGCTTATTGCTCTTGGGTGTGTAAGTTCAGTGTCTTGTTAAATATTTGAAAATTAGGACGCGCTGACTTTTCATTACCCATTATAATGTACATTCCATATTCAACGCTAGAGAATAGAAATTATATTAAATGGAAATAAATATGCTTGTTAAAAATGAAACGCTTGACAAATTCACCGATTAATTGCGAGGAAAAGTGACATTTCATTTTGTAATACACTAGGCTTGGCCTTTATGATGGTACTTCAAAATTTAAAGGTCAGAAGTTTTGAAATTTTGGACGTATGTTTTCTCCCTTGTGAAATTGTTGATATTCAAAATGTTCACATTAAAAACATTTTACAGACTCATAGCTAAATGAAACCAATTCAACTGTGTTTGTTTTTACACATTTCAAATAATTATTTATCCGTGAATCTTTGTTAATTTTGACAACAAGAAATGACTATGTGGACCCCTTTATCTGTCGCCCTCAACGATCGAACGCTAGTTCAGCTTAATCTTCAAAGATGAGCCTATCGTCCTTACCTCCGAGTCGTGGAACATTCTAATGTTTTCACATGTTTGTATATATATTATTTATGATTTACAGGCATGACCATATCCGGGAGAGGGGATTAATAGCGATCCACCCCACCCCATTACTAAAAGTCCAAAAAGATCTCAAAAAGGTTGTTTGCGAGCGTAGTGAATGTTTTTTGGGAGACGTTTTGGGAAAAAGGTCCACATTTGCCACCCCGGCAAAATGTCAGTATTTTTGGAAAAAGTCCGTTCTTGACAAATTCCGCCAGCCATTGTACCCTGAAAAGATTCCTGGTTACGGGATTGACAACATGGGCCAAGCCGCTCAGTCCATTTTTTATGTTGTTATTTGAAGGAGTAGATTTTGGACACAAGGACACATTCGGTGTCCCGCAACCCGGTCGGGCCTATAAAGTGTGTCTATGTAGTGGAGCGGTTTGGACTACAAAATTGTCGACAACCCCTCCCCTCGGTACTACAAAACGCAACCACTTCTGTTCGAAAGATAGTAATAAATAATTTATAAAAATGATGGTTGTGGTCAAAAAACTTTGGTGACAGGGGTGTTTTTTGGGTCAAAAAATCACGTTTTTGAGCTAAAAACTTTAAGAAAATCAAGATTTATTAATTTCTTAGCAAAACATATTTTAATCATGATGCAATACTATTAATCTCTGACATTTATTTTATAGATTTCTGTTTATACAATATATAAAGGGTCTAGAATTGAAGCCCTCAAATCACTTTTTTCCTTTAAAAAAACATCCATTTTATCACATGTCACCACAACGAGTATTTGTCACCGTGCATAAGATCTCATTTCAAGTCTATTTTTTTTAATTGCAAATTTTGTGTAGTCAAAGTTAGACTGACACAAGCTTGTGATTCTTTTGTTATGACATTGTCCAGTGAGTTGACCCACATTCAAATAGATTTCTATTCATTGTGATTTGAATGGGTGGAATCTTTTCTTGGAAAAATTCCAAAGACCAGGTGGTCCCATCCATCTATAGAAATCTGTGCTGGGTGTGGTAGGAAAAATTCCTGAGTCCTCACTTGTGCTCTTGGACTGGCTGAGATAACATCATGGTTCAGCCATAGTAGCTTTTGACACCAAAATTTTGTAATATTATGTTCACATTGAAACTTGAATGTACGAAACAAGTTTCATGTAGAATGTGGACTGCTGCAGGAGGTTGTCTTTAATATGTTAGCTTTTCTGAGGGAGCACATTTTGGTAACGAACTTGAGGTTCTACCAGGGAGAAGTCAACGGCAGCATGGTGTTTGTTGGCCTGAGGTCAGCAGGGATGGTGCATAAGTTCTACTTGTAGTCCAGAGTCAAGTCAACATTTATTTTCTATTTCATGTAAGTTGAATTTTTATATTTTGCCTTTACATTATTTCTATGAATTTTGAATATTGAAATTGAGTATTTCAAAACATTTAATTGTTTGGTGGAAATGTATAAATATTGTGAGTTTGCCGAACTCTTCTAAATTTAGGGAATATTTATCTTACATGTTCAGAATAATTTGTTTCATGAATTTAAATGATGAGCTTGACAATTCTTTAGACAAAATGTCAGTGGAGTTCTAAAGCAAAACCTAGTTAAATCTTGGCAAATGAGAAATTATATATTAAGTTTCTTTATGATAATGTGTTGAAAGATTCAAGAGAATTTAGAAATGAATCCTGTTAAATTGGTTCATTAAAAGAATCCAATTACTTTCATGATGAATTAAAGGTATCTAATATGTAAAAGTAGAGTATCTACTCAAAAAGGAATGGAAAATATTTCTATTTCAATGAAAGTAAAAACCATGAACTTTTATTAAATTATTACATGCAGTTCATGGATATTTGCATCAGAAGATTTGCCAATAAAAATCAAATTTATATTATGAGATTTATCCTGGATTTGGTACATAGTTTGGATTTATGATTACTTTGATAAATAATTCTGGATGAAACATTTACACAAGTTTGGCATTTGAAAGATATAATTTTACAATACATGTAAAAATTTATGCTATTTAGTCATTCAACTGGAGCTACAGAAATCCAAAAACTTAGTGTACTTTATCGGATTTGATTTATCTGTAGTCCACCGCTACTCTGATTTTCACTATGATTTCGCTGGGAGATTGCTTCATCTACATCTACATGTACTTCTATGAATGTATGGACATTGGAATTTTCTGTTGAGTCGCCTATTTGATTCTTCGCGAGTATCTCGGACTTGTTAGTTCATTCACTTCAGCTTCACGAAGAACTTTCGCATGCCGGCTTAATCCTTAAGGAAAGTGTACACATAAAATAGTCCTACTTGATTCAATACACAAAATTTAATTTGAAAGAAAACAAATTGAGCGCTCAAATATTTGGCAAAGAAATTGTTTAACTCTGAAGTAAAGAGATTAACTGTATAAGAGTTTGTGTTATAGAAATTATTGTAAATTCTTAAACTTATATTATATTTTGACAAGAAGAATTTGAAATGAATATATAAATTTTATTTGATAAAACATTTCTGGTCAAGTTGCATTTGGTCTTAGCGTCTTTTGAGTACATTGGGTTTTGCGTGAACCCTTTATGCAATGTATAAAACCTATATTAATAACAAAAAGGATACCATAAAAATAAGATTGTAATATTTGTACTTTAAAAAATAAAATAATAATAATTTTACTTAATTTGCAGCCCAGAATGCATTTTACGGCCTAGAAATCATCCCTGCCACCAAATATTTCAACCACAACCATCATTTTCTTAATCTTATATATTTATCCTTCAAATAAAGGTGGTTGTGTTTTGTTGTACCGAGGGGGGAGGGGTAACTCGAAAACTAGAGGACTTTTCAAAGCTCGGCCGCTCCGTTAATAGGCCTTCACTAATCTATTGTCCTGAGGTAAGCATTGTTTTATAATTATATATACAGCCATTTATAATTAAACGGAATTATAAAAAAAAAAATGCTGTATCGGGGGTCGCTTGGTTTGGTACAGCCTACTTAATGCTTACAGCAATACGTCATTTAAGGTAATAAATTTCGATATTGCTTAGATCCGAATTGTGACAAATTGTAAGATTAGAAACCATTTCTGTGTGTGTCAATAAGACTAGAGATCTGACAATATCATAATCGGTTATGTAATTTTAGGTAAGTTGCCATCAGTCTACCCACTTGTACATGACATTGTAAGATTTAAACCAAAACAATTACCAAAACATGCGGATTATGAAGGGAAACTTAATACCGATCCATTCTCATTCTTTTCATTACATTTTGTATTAGTATTGAAGGACTGTGCCATCGCCAAGTGCGGCCTCATGGCAGGGGCTTCTTTTCAAAGGTTTTTTTTTTTCGTTACCGGGGATGAAATCAGTATTTTTAGTGTCAACACTGCGTGCGTACATTACCATATATTTTTCAACCCACTCTCAACTATCACGACTGACACTTAAGTAGGGTCGGAGGGGGGAGAGATATGGTCCAAGTTATGGCCTGACCGTTAAAGTTGAGTATATACCATTTTTTGGCTTCTGAATCTATGAACGTGATAAATAAGGTGGTGTAGAAGAAATAAAGAATCTGCATGCCGGGTGCCACCTTGACACCCGTGGCGTTGTGAGAAAATCCAAGATGGGTGTCTAGATGATAATATTTTTCTTGACCTATATTATCAAACATGGAGTTAACAACTATACTATAGGGGGGGGGGGGACCCCCAAATGAACAAAAGTGACATGGCATTGTAACATTGAGTCATACTTCCAAATTCAAAATGGAAGCCAAATCCAATAATTTTAAAATATGCCCTTATAACAGCAAATACCTTGCGATAAAATAGACATGAAGAGTATGGGTTATGTTGTTAGACGTCAATCAATATGGCAGCAAAAACGTGAATATCTTCAAAAAAATATTGACACAAATTTTAAATATTACCTTCAAGTGTAAATTATTGCGTCAATGAAAACAATTAGAAATGCACCTATGATCATAACCAAGTGTAGTTGATACCAGTTTAATCCCGGATAAAAAAAAATTGTGTCAATTAAAATTGAGTGCAAATATGTGAAAAAAAGGTATGATCCTTATGGTATTTTGACTCACTTTGCACCATATAGTTTTATTTCGATTTTTGGCGCATTTTTTAATTAAAACAAATTGAAATATGTGGTTACATTGGTTAGAATCAACAGTTACATTTCTAATGTGATTGACACATTGATTTCGATTTGAAGGCTGTAATATTTGTGTCAAGTATTTTGAAGATGTTCAGTCTTTTTGGCTGCCCAATTGATTGACGTCATGTTACAATTTGTAAAAGTATAGAAAATTACATTTATTGTGTGTACACAGTAAAGAAGCACTTCATTCTATTTTTATCGCATGTAGTTGCTGTTTTGTTATAGGGCAATTTTGAAATTATGTAGGTGGCTGCCATTGTGAATGACTTAATGTACAAGTGCCTTACGCTTGTTATTGGATCCATAGATATCTAGTAACTCCATAGTTTGATTACGCTAGGGTTGATAGATAATGATAAGTTATGGCGACGCCTTTGGAGTCTCAAAGGCCCAAAGGATGCCCCAGGTGGAACCCGCAGCTTTATTCAACACCTGAATCTCTCATTTGCAGCAAAAAAAATGTTGTATATACTCAACTGTACGGTCACATGAACGTTCTCTCTGACTAAATGCCACCATTACTATACCAGTGCTGTCTTTTATGATGCAAACGATTCAGATTTGAGTTTCAAAGTAAAGGTACCTAAAATGTAAATGGTGCAATTAAAAATTTCAAGATGATTACAGTATTTTGTAAACCACTTTTTGAGGAGCTGGGACACAGGTCTCAAACATCATCGTGTACCCTCACTACAGAAAATGTGTGACCAACTTGGTAGGTTGTATGGACCCTCTACATCAACTTCTAGTAGGTCGTACTCTAAATTGTATCACTTTTTCAATAGGGTCAATTTAAGTTTACACAGGGGTCCAAATTTTTTAAAATGCCCCAATAATGTCATATTGTCTGTCTACTCATAAGGATTCCAAATTGTATAGTTTGTACCACTCGACCATTTGGTTTGGAGTTATAGGGTAAAAATTCGCTATCTTAAAAGGTTAAAAAGGTCAATTTCTATTGTACAGGGGTCAAAATTCAGAAATTTCTCCAATTTTGGTTTAAAATTGAAAGTAGTTGTTCATCAGCGTATGTGTCAAAATAAGGAATAGTTGTACCATCTGCATGATACATAGTTAAACATGTTATGGGACAAATAGGTCATAGGACATGTAGGGACAAACATAATCCAATTGGTGTTGACCTTTGTGACCAATATCAATACATTACATACAAACGGCATTGGATATAGCGCCTTCTCATAACAAGGTCAAAGCGCTTTACAAAATAGGAGTAAATTACTATTTAGCCTAAAACAGAGTAATACAACAGGTATTGTAAAAGATGCACCATGAGATAAGTACTAAGATCAAACTATAAAATCCAAAAGAAAACAGTAAGCCAGCACATTTTAAATATCCTGGAGGCAATAACAAAAACTAATTTAAGCACACGATCAAACTCTTAGGAAATAGATGAAATTTAGAGCTTCTTAAAAGTAACAATGGCTTGGAGAGTGGCCGAACAGGAGATGGGCCAAAAGTTCCATAGGCTA
>JAMKCH010016552.1:0-24522 GCA_023653785.1 Ophioderma brevispina
GTAGTCGTCTAGCCTCTTTGGGTCACCATATGTGATGTTTTTTTTCCCGTTATCTCAACGGCCGGAGAACCACAATTTACCGCACATAGGTATATTGAAGAAACCGTACACACAATTACTTGTGCGTAGCCTTGTCCGTCGCTTTAGAGTCCTTGTAAATTAAACAGCCAAACACTTCTTGTACATTTCTTCACCTTTATTTAACATATATTCATGACTGCTATTTCACTTTACATCCACTCCCGCCGACTTCCCAGACAAAGACTGACTTTAAATTCTGCACTCAATATACAAGCCATTATATTGACCAATCAGTGGCTAGCTTTTTCACTGCATGCATAATACACCACATCACATGTGTTAACATGTGCGTCTAAGCCTACCATTCACAGGAAACATGGGTCAGTGCACAACAATGACTTTCTGGGAAACACAACATGGCCACACCCAAGAGCTTTAACTTCAATGCACTACCACATATTGTATGCACATTTATACTATGCAACATGAAGTAATATCAAAAAGTAACATTTTATATTTAATTCAAATTTTTCAACAATATTTATAGGCCCAAGATACCTATTTTCCACATTATATACACCTGACAACATGACATGCCTCCCCCCGATGAAAGACTGTGTCAGTCTTCTAAATAACTGAAATAGCTGTGTAAGGCCTATATAAACATATCAATACACATATGAAAATAAATAAATTCAGAAATCTGGTCATTTTAGTGCAAAATGACAAGTCCTTCATATTGTATAATAACACAGAGATAATTCAAGTCCATACATCCATACGTAAAGTTAAGATCACTTCTCAGATTGCATTTATGTCGTCCAGAGTGCACTCGTAGACTTCCGCTGGTAAATGTCAATACTGAAGATCATGTCGAGATTTGAAGAATGAACTTGTCCAATTACAGTTAGAAATGTTTCCACAGAAACGTTCAAATAAATTAATCTTCCCAGAATTCATATTTAGGGCGTTAGGGTTTGTGACATGACAGGCAAATTAACAATTAAAGGTGCAACGAGAGATTTTAAGATGTCCATGTAAGGTGTCGTAAGTAGTGATTTCATATAGATTAGACACTCAAAGGATTTCTTACCTTGTATTTTGGTACAGAAATGTCTTAAAAGTGAAAATAAAAGGTGATTTCTGTAAGCTTATATTTCATTTTTTTTTTTTTTTTTTTTCGAACGTGACAAAAATGTATAATACAGTATATTATATAATAATACATAATGAATCAATTGTACACTGTAATAAGATGAACTGGTGACGGATATGATATGCTAGGACCAGTAATGGACAACCCGATAAGGCTTATGGTTATTGCTGGCCCTGTTATACATACAAGTCAAATATATTCAATATTACAAAAATGATACAAGTAAGGGGTGATATATAATATTACATAGGAAAATATACATAACAAAGAACAGACAAACAAAGACAAACAATTATCTAAGCTAAACAAACACTTGACGGGAATACGGGATACGGGTTTGGACAAGAAGGACAGACTTTTCAACATGTCTTGCTGAAGTATGAAATAATATTTCATAATGAGGAAGCAGAGATAGAAGGGGTAGAGGTGAAGAAAAGGTAAGGAATAGAGATAGAAATGGGATGAAGAAAAGGTGAGGAGAGAGATAAGGACTTGGGGAGAAATTTTTTTTTTTTTTTTTTTTAAAATTAGAAATTTCACAATTTCTGTACCAAAGAAACAGTTCTCAGCTTAATCCTTACTGATGATGATATTTGTGATATAAAGCTTTACACCAGTGCCAAAATCAGAATTTTCATATTTTTTCAGGACACCTGTTATTTGAAATCTCTCGTTGCACCTTTAAACAGTCCATATCCAAGTCTCCATGACTTGAGAAATATAAAAATAATTTGTCACACCCACAGTTATGTACATAAGTCATCACAGATGCATGGAAATTTTAATGCTTCCCTAACAACTTAGACTTAGCATACAGTATATCATTACGTGTGGATAAAAAATAAATAGATTATGTTAACACATTCCTGTCCTAATGTAACTACAAGCACATTATTTGAACATATAACATTAGGCTCTACTGAGCCCTCGCATTACCATTTGTCTAGCCATTTACGGTACTTACATTCAAAATGTAACTTATGAAGTTAATAAGAACCATCTAATCAAACGATTATTGTAACTGGTACCTTAGCTAGCCAATTCGGGCTGATGACGTCATGATTTTGAAATGATAGCCTATCACGTAGTATTCTAATTTCTGAATGCCCAAACAATTGACCAACATTCCTTTTCAGGGACACTGTATAGTTCTTCGGCTGCCGATAAGTTCCTGCTAAGAATACAATTCAGATGTTTCTGTTCTTCACTGTCAATTTGATCAGCATCAGCGCCATGCCAAATTGAGGCCGTCTGTCTGACAAATAAATTTGCTATCAAAATCAGGTGTGCCAGAATAGGTTGTTGTTAAAAAAACACGCTTTGAGAATCTGAAAGCATCCTCACATTCGGGTTCCATTACCACATTGTTTGAACCGTTTCTGGTCAGATCAGTGAGCGGTTTTGCAATGGCGCCGTAGTTCCTAATGGGAATTTCCTATCATAGCCCGTAAGGCCTAGACAATATAGAAATTGCCTCACATTTTTAGTGATGGGACGAGGAAAATTGCGAACGGCATCCAATTTTGTCATGCATCGCGTAAGATTGCAATTTCCAATCCCATTGACCCAGGTATTCAACTTGCTGGTTGGGCGACATTGCACTTCGCCGGCTTTACAGTAAGTCGGCTTCCGAAAGTAACTGAAATACACATTGCAAGTGAGCTACATGATCCTTCCAAGAATGGCTTATAGATACAAATGTCATCAATATATGCATGCATGCAAACTGCATAACAATACGCAGCACATAATCCATCAGTCGTTGAAATGTGCTACTACGTTTTTGCAAACCAAATGTAGTAGTCAGTGTACCTAAATTGACAAAAGACTAGTGACAAACAAAACGACGTCAAGCACGAGACGTTCGTTCAGTGGAATTTGGTAGAACCCTTGGTAAATCATCAAGGAGTGGTAATTATACTCGCCAGCACCCCATTTGTCAAAGATTTCATCTATTCTAGGCAGTTTGGATGGATCAATTTGGATGTCTTGTCAATGCTTCTCTCTTATCTGAACAAACTCGAACCGATACATCAGGTTTTGGGCACCACACAAGAGGCGATGATATTCACTTGTGGTTACGTTCAATTATGCCTCGATCTAACATACTATCAAGTTCTTCTTTGACTGGCTCCGCATGGATGGTCATTCTGTAAGCACACTGGGCGTACAGGTCTGTGAATCGATAAGATCATATGAGTTAAAACAAAGTGACGACCAGGGACATCAGAAAATAACCCATCATACGCAGCTAAACACACCTCAATTTACTTCTTGAGATCATTTACTTTCCGATGAACGGTGTCTACGGACACCATGTTTGGGTTTTCACACAATTAGGACCTAATCATCACAAGAGATATTAGCAATTGACCAGACTTGTTAGTACCATACCTGTACCCTCCCCTGGGGTACAAAATTGCGTCCCGGCCATACCATAGTCTCGGACCCATACCCGTACCCGTTACCATAACTTATCACATGCTGGACCCAGACTCGTACCCGTACCCAAGGTCTCAGACCCGTACCCATGGTCTGGACCCGTACCCGGACCCATAGTCTCGGACCCATACCGGATACCCTGGCTTGGACCCGTAACCATACCCATGGTCTTGGACACATACCCACGTTTCGGGACCCGTACCGTTACCCATGGTCTCAGACCCGCATCCGTCCAAACCATCAGTCCCATAGTTTGGGACTTAAGATACGTTTCTTAACCGTATGCATTAACAGTCTATATGGAAGTCCCAAAACAATATGTGTATCAGCTATGACCTTTTTGTGTAGCCTTCAAATTTCGGACCACGACAACCTGTCCACCATTCCAATTTCTTATAACACGGTGCTTTCGACTAAAAAATCTTTAACATTTAGCAACCAGTAAATGATACAATTTTAATACAAGCTAAAAAGGCTTTTCATAAATAAGCACTGGCAATACAACAGTTCAGGACTAGTCACTGGTCAGAATCTTAAGTACACGTCTTGAAATTTCATTACATTTCACTTGATAAAGTTGATGAAGATATTTACGATTATATACTTCATTAATAAATTTAAGATGTTTATGGTTGAAATCTAATCACGTTGATTAAAAATATTTCCGCTTGCTGCAAAAAATCGGCGCCATCCGTAAAAAGTACCCCTAAGCCACACCCACCAGTAAAGAGTTCATTTTTTCAAAAGACTATTTACGGCACTCAGAGGTACTAGGTACGGCGCTCATTCGCGTAACTTACTGCGTAGCGTAGCGCGCCTGCATTGTGCGTTGTGGATTGAATGCTTACTACCACATTCATAGAGATGCATTCGTTTGACGTAATTTATTGAATGAAAATGCCAAAAATTATATTTTTTTCATGTTAAAGGAATTATTAATGAAGTGTAATATAAAACAAAAGATTACTGACTCTATTCGAGGTCTCGGGGCTTAAAAAACGATGGTCCACTCGGTGCCTACATTAGTGCCATTTTTGTGAGGGGCGCAGCCCAGACAGCCCCAACACAATAGCACTAATCGTAGTCACCTGGGCCAACCAGAAGTGGGATTGCAACACAGAATAATAGTACCTTTGATCGGGGGAATTAGTAGTCCACTGAACCCAGGGTCTCTCATGTCAGTATATATTTGTCTATACTTTCGGTTGTTGATAAACACTCTAAGGAATACTTTCAAGGTGGAATCGGGTAATATTATCGCATAAGCGTGAAAATTATTGGGAGAATCGCAGACAAAAAAGTGTCATATCAGTACACACTATTTTGGCATGAAGCCTCCATTGGATGAAGGTTAATCGCATTATGAAATGTACATATGGAGGAGTCATGATCAGCAGGATATCCAATACCCATGGTCTTTTAACCATACCAGTTTCCATATTGTTGTTGCCCATAATCTACTGTACCCGATGATGTAAAATTTTAAAAACAAAAAACGTTTTTTTTTTTTTTTTTTTTTTTTAATGGATATTAATGGGTTTAATTTGTTTTACTTTGATGAATGTTAAGGTCAA
This sequence comes from Ophioderma brevispina, assembly GCA_023653785.1. Taxonomy (NCBI): domain Eukaryota; kingdom Metazoa; phylum Echinodermata; class Ophiuroidea; order Amphilepidida; family Ophiodermatidae; genus Ophioderma; species Ophioderma brevispina. Next base: position 5,194 of record JAMKCH010016552.1, read on the forward strand.
CAAGGGATTTACAAACCGGGGTCTCTAAAAAAATTATATTTTGACTCATGTACGATCCCCATCTGGAAGGAATAAGCCAGAATTAGTCTTTGGTACAAAAAATGAAATTTCAAAATTTTGTGCTTTGAAGCAAAGTAGAAATGTTTTAGATTAAAATAATATAAGTAAACTCTCATTTCCTTTTGTTTTCACTTTCACTTTGATACTACATTCTGTAGCCAACTACCCAAAAATCAACAATATGTATCTATTGCTGCACCTTTAATTATACATCCCAAATATTTTCAGGTCTATCTTACAGTTTTGTCACCTAATATACAGATAACCCCATGGAAATTATAGTATGCACTATGCAGTTACTGCACCACGTATGCCTTGTGTTTTCACAATTAATTGCACTGTTCGAGCCATTAACCTCCCCAATATTGAATTAAATGAACTTTACCCCATTGGGGACACTTACATGTATTGAAACAAACTAATTGGTAGGAACTGACCTTTTTGAAAAGTATGATTTCTTTCTTTTCTGCAACTTTTTTCAGTTTGCTAAAAATAATACTTATAAGGATTCCACAGACTTTTTTTTACCCTTCATTCTATAGCTATTCCTGCAAATTCAAATTCATATGGACTCCTTGTCAGTGGATCACTGATAGTGTCTTTAAGTTTTGGGAACTCTTGCATCTTATATGTACCAGGTAGAATTTTACTCAAAGTTGTACCCGTACCAAAGACTCGTACCCATACCCATGACCCTGTACCCGTACCCAGGGGTTGTAGTAAGCGGGACCAGCACCCATACCCGTACACATGGGCTTGGACCCGTACCCCCTACCCGTACACATGGGCTTGGACCCGTACCGTCCCGTACCCATGGACTTTGTCCAAGTTGGACCCGACCCATTAACCCGTAACCGTGTCGGGGGAACCCGGAACCCGTACCAGTACCCACGGTACGGACCCGACCCATACCCGTAACCCATGGTCTCGGACCCATCCCCGTACCCGTCCCCATTATTCCGTACCCACACTAACAAGTCTGCAATCTGCCGTGTCAGTTACATCATCTTCACACTATTCATTTGATTGACCCTATTTCATGAACGACACCTGTAAATGTACACAATGAGGTCAGTCTGTCACTATCAGTTCTATTGTACCCAACGTTTAAGTTGATTGACATACACATTCACGCAGCTTATTGCACTCTATTGGCTATTTCAATGTCATAGTTAACCCTATCCAGACGGCGCTTAATGGCATATGGGCCCATGCCTTTAATGTCTACTTATTCAGGAAGAATACAGTACTTGATCACCGGGCAGAAATTCCTCGCACATGCGCATTTTCGTCAAATCGGTGTCATGTTGTGGCCTGACTCTTCTCCAGTGTTTTTGTTCATCCTCCAAAAAAGATGATACAGTCACGGCATTTGAAACAAATGGGAAAGGACATGCTTTGGCCCTTCAATCCGTTATCTATCCCAAGTTTGTGAGCACACTAAGCGGACCTCGCACTTGCCGGCCGTACAATAATTCAAGGGTGATAGCCGGGTGTGACAGCAACCTCCCTGTACGACAAAACAAAAAGGAGGGGATATATCATCCCACCGCGGTGCCTGTGTACGTTGAACTGTGTCATTAGTAGGTGCACTACGCTGATTGAAAACAGGTTGCAAATGTGGCGCATGCTGCCACTTGTACGCTAACAACATTTGGAACAAACTTTGGATAGGTGTCCCCGCCTTGGACCACAATTATAGCATTTCACAACTGGCTTGATTTTTGGCCCCGCATTTTGTGGGGCCATGGCCTATGCGATTATCACCATTTCTTACGCTCGCGCTATGACTTCTTTGCCAATAGGCCCTACGCCACGGGTTCATGATATATATGTAAGGCTTCACGAGGCTAAGTCTTTGACCGTTTTGACTTGCTTACCCTTGAGATAAATGGCTAAGTCCATGGGCAGTTTAGTAATGGTCTGTTCACTAATTATCAATTCTTCTAGAGCCTGAAAATCACCATGCGGAATATCCTCAAATTGGCCCACCGTACCCCTCAAAGTAGTATGTCAAATCATTCACCCATTCAGAAAATCGTGTCAGGGTGCTTGTGACCACTGTTACGAAATTTCAAGCGATACGATTATGCCATTATTTGTACGTGGCCAATATGGCTGCCTTAAGAATTTCATAGTCTTGAGACTCTTTTATGGTGAGATTGGCAAAAACTTCCTTTTCCTTACCTGACAAACTAGGAATCAAATGCTAGACCATTGTGTCTGTGCCACCCATTGGTCAGCAAGCAATTCAAAGGCCCTCAAAAAGATAACATTATGTTCCCTAATACAGCTCGACAAACGTGGAAAAACAGGGGGCCCAAAATAGGATTCTGGTTTACTTTGTGAATTTTTGTGGTTACTTTATCATTTGTCTCTTTAGGCCTTTTCAGCTAGTTCAAGTTTACGACTCAAGTTGACGTTCTTTTTCTTTCTTTTCATAGCACGTTCTTTTTCTTTATCCTCATTTCTTAAATGTTCTAGTTCTATTTGATTTTGCTGGTTCGGGAGACCAGCAAGTATGAGCAAATCCGTGTAACTGACTTACTGACTGACTGATTCCGTACCGTTATGAAAAGTTGTTGTCTTACCTATACCGATCATTTAACGTTTTGACCAATTTCAAAGAAACACTTATAGCCTCCCTCTTGACACAAGCTTAAGTGGTCGGGGCCGTTGCGTGATCGCGGCAAGGTAAAAGGATTTTTACGGCTACTATAATCGTTTACTATTATAAAAACAAGACAAGAATAAGAGGTCAATCAAATTACAATACAAACCGTCAAGTACCGAGCACCCACTTTGAAGATCAGTTTTTCTGCTCTTATTAGAACAGAGTATTATAGTTCTAATTATAGTCGATCTGCATCATAAATGTCAGTCAAGTTGGCGTTATATGGGTGCATTTATTTTGCATAAACACTGTCAAGGCTGGTCGATTCAGTCCCAAAACCAGTTCGGCCAATTCGGCCCATGCGAATTCGGATTCTCAAAGATTCAATTAGGTTCCACGTCAGTCGTCTCACGGCAATTTGGCTCCACGGTAATTCGGTCCTCCCATTAGGAAACGCGTGTTAAACACTATACGTGCGTGTAACCCACTTAAAACCCTTGGCCTAACATTTATTACGCATCATGATCATACTTAATAAGATATTAATTGTTAATAATGCTAAAAACAAATCATTGAGTAGTATTAATATAGTAGACCCACCTCATGGAGAAAAAACCACTTAGCTCCGTCAATTTGGCTAATTTTAGGCATTAGTTTTAGTCTATTTTACCAGTCGTTTTGCAAAATTATAATTAAACTATATGCTAAAAATTATTAAATAATTTTACGCGTGGAAATCTATAAATAAAGAAACAATTTGTCATTGGATAATCAATTTACTATTAATTCATCTTAACCCCTGATTGGCAATGTGCCTTATTGGAAAGGAGCGAGACAGTATGACAGTATGAATTTGTGTCGAATTGCAAAAAAAAACAGAATATATTTGTCAGCATTTTGTGAACAATAATTGTATGTAACATATTACAATTAGGATAATATTTATTGGCGTTTTGTTTTACCACTTTAACAGCAGTGGCAAACGCAGAAGGGGAGCGGTTCATCCAACAATAGGGGAAACAGCAAAAAAAACATGACAACAAAATAATTTATATTGAAACAAAATAAGAAATGTAACATCGGTGGGTTGGTTAATGATGTCCGTATTTATTGTCGTAATACAACTACATGGTTAGGATAATTTACATGATCACCCAAAATTAGTTACTGTGACTTTCACGGTTGTTAGTTCCCTTAGTGCTTACTCTAGTTCTACGTGTCAAATGGCCATTGGGCTTCACGAGCTCGCATTAAGATAGCACCCAAATTGGTATTGTTAACCCGTATTGGGAATACGACTGCTGAAAAACATCACGGATGATGATACTAACTCGAGGGAAAAGCCCAGGTGTAAAATTCATTCAGCCCATTTCTTTTGGGGGGGACCCACTAAGCCCACCTTCAAAGCAAACATTTTCCTCGATTGGGCGAGCTCGCAATCGGGGGCCTTCCATTATAAGTGTGCTGATAAAACAACAAAAAAGGGGAAAAAACGACCTACGATATTCAGGTACACAGAAGTAGCAGAACAGAAAGAAAGTAGAAAGGCAAACGATTATCACAAAATGACAAAAATCAGATTAAAATTGCAGTGTGTTTCATTTGGGTGCCGAATTGGCATGGGGACCGAATGGACGGATATGAGGGCCGAATTGGTGAATATTTTACGGAGAAGAAATGTAGTGTTTTTCCATGGGATCGAATTGGGATGGGACCAAATTGACGTTGGACCGAATTGACCATAGAGAGACCGAATTGACTGAGTCCGAATGGGCAACGAACAACACCGAACGGACTGGGACCAAAAAAAGTGTAAATGCCAATATTACGTATTGTAACGGGTTTTTTTTTAAACAATTTTCTTGACATATCAGTGAGATGAAAAGAAGGTAATGTCATCGTGACTATTATGTGTGCGATGCAAAAGAACGGTAATTTCAATCTTTTTCCGCGTTATACGATACTCAAAATTGCTTTTATGGAAAGAATTAGTATTCTGCCAACAGCATACGAATTCGCACGTTAACGGAATACCGCATGTAAACGGAAGTACGTGCTCATGAGTAGTGCCATTCAGCTAGGTAGAGCTGTCATTGTACTTGAGTTCTGTTGGGCAACTAGTTTTTTTAAATGACACTTTATTACCATGTGAAAAGTAAGTGTAGCAGAGAGTGCAAAGGGTCACTTAGTTTCAAAGACACCAAAAAACAGGGAGAATATTTAAGTGTTCATTAAACCTTAAAAAAGATCTACATAAAGTGACAACATAATTCAAAAAATCAGTCACTTCCAAAGTGCCCCCTTTTGATGTGAAAAACCCATATACATTTTTCAAGAACCTACCAGCTATACTAGCTTACAGCTAGTCTTGTTTCATTTGCAATTCCAAATATTGTAACCAATGCTCCTTTAGGCAAAACCATAAGGAATTAAAGCCGGAGTTTTTTTCACTCGATACCCCATCTCCGTCAGTTTCCTTACTCTTGACTAGGCATTGTGACACAATATGATGAAAGAAAATCCCTGACCTAATAATACTAGTAATAAATACAAAAGTATTTTCATGAATTCGGATATCTAAACAATTGCAAAGTTGAAAAAAGAGCAGATATCTAAAGAATAACAATATAAAATTGCACATAAAAACTAAACCTGACAGTACAACTTGAAATTAAACACTTTAGCCTCTGTGGCTTATGATAGACGCCCTAAATTATACACTTATCTTTGCCTGTTACTTGGTTCTCAGCGCAATAAGGAACCACTATTCTTGAAGGACTGACTTCCGCTGAATGGGACGCCACTTTTACGCCAAAACACACAAAAGGATGCGTTAGACATACCACAAACTGTTTTACACAATAATTTATGTTGAAAAGGCGATCATTTCTACAATTGCAAGCCTACACAATTGAAAACAATCCCACAATAAAACTTAACTCAACTTTAGATCCGTCGAGGGACCCACCGGCTCCCAGATATATTAACCCAACATATCCAGCAACTGCATTTAACACCTCCTATGTACAAAAGGGCCCCAGCATTTTATAAGACCTGCCACATGTTTTGATCGAGATCTCGATCACATTGAGCACTTGTAAGTGTTAAAGGCCGTTCATACAAGCCGCCATTTGAAAACACTAACAGTTCAAAATCTGCTGCTGGAGGATGAAACACTTTAAATTTTGTAGATCAATGACGAGGTGAATTACCACAAAGTTATGTAGCTTTCGATGACAATTGCTACGTAATTAGGCTCTTTTCCGCTGCCACCTGTGATGTTTTTTTCCCGTTATCTCAACGGCCGGAGAACCACAATTACGCACTAGGTAATATGAAGAAACCGTACCCACAATTACACTGTGGCGGAGCCTTGTCCGTCCGCTTTAGGTCTGGTAAATTAAAACAAGCCAAACACTTCGTGGACATTGGCTTAACATTTATTTAAACATAGATTCAGACTGCTATTTTCACTTTACATCCACTCCCAGCCGACTTCCAGACAAAGAATGACTTTTAAATTCTGTACATGACTATACAAGCCATTATATTGACAAATCAGTGACTAGCTTTTTCACTGCATGATTAATACCCAACTCACATGTGTTAAAATTGCATCTCAGCCTACCCTTCACAGGAAGCATGGGTAAGTGCACAACAATGACTTCTGGGAAACAAAACATTTTGTGAGCCCCATAGAGTACTGTGTAAAACTAACGTTGGTCGACCAAAATGGAGTACACTTTCGCTCATAACTCCAAAATCGAACATCATTTAGCCCTAAGATTTCACAAGGTAAATGAGAAAAATAGTAGGTTTCTTCTGATACCCAAATTTCGACCACTTCCAGTAAAATCTGGGTTTCTGGGACGAGGCTATTAGCGATCCGGCCTTGGACCTTTAATAAAGTTTTCTTATTTCACCTTTTTTTTCAGGTACTTTCCTGACCATGCTTTTCCTGCCATTAGTAGTATTCTACCTGTACTTTGCCTGCAGTAGGGATAAATGCCAGTTGACCTATGACCTCTCGATTATACCCCTCAATTGGCAGGATTACTTTGATTTAGTAGCCTGTGAGATCTTCCTGGGGTGGTTTGTCTTCCAGGCTGTACTGGCTATGTTACCTGTAGGTAGGGTAAGTACTGGGCTGGGGTGCGTTGCAGTCTGAAATTAACAGGTGATTGAGTTATGGGTCAAAAAGGATCAAATGTGGCCAAATGTTGTGAGGGTTGCTCAACTCAGTGACCGGTGGCTGATCACAAATGCATATTACTCATAACCAATCACTAAGTTTTAGGTAAAGTCTTCCACAGAGGGAGTATGGGTATCAAATAGAATGGCCCAGAGGATAACTTACATTGAAATACACACCCTCTCTGTGGAAGATTTAGGTAGTCTTCCACAGGGGGAGTATGGATATAAAATAGAATAGCCCATAAGATAATTTACATTGAAATACACACCCCTCTGTGAAAGATTTAGGTATGTCTTCTACAGAGGGAGTATGGATATCAAATAGAATAGCCCATAGGATAACTTACATTGAAATACATACCCCCCTATGTGGAAGATTTAGGTAAAGGTTTTCATAGGGGAAACACAGATTTCAAATGGAGTAGTCCATAAGCCGCCATTTGCATAACTGAAATTTGAATTTGCCTGGTATCAGAACTTGATTGTATTGACGTCTTTGTAATGTTTGGAAACTTCTCAAATATTCCATAGGAATGATAGCAAACCTTTGCAAATTATAAAGATCAAGATGGAATTATTATTTTAATTTACAGAATGTGAAAGGACAACCTCTTAGGACAGGAGATCGTCTTACATACAGGCTCAATGGTAAGTCCAAAGCTACTTGATACAGTGAAATAGTTATTAGACCTTACACTCTACTCTTAGTATTTACTATAGTGCCATTTCTTAATGTGCAATTCTGTATTTTAAAATTGCCCAACATTAAGACCCTGCAAGTACATGTAATCAGGATGTTCATGAGTGAATGTCCTATACCTTACAATGGTGTTCAAAACAAACAGAACTAGAATTTATGCGGTTCTTGGCTTTTGCGCTCGTTATAAAAACTGTGGGCCATCCCATGAAAACATTTTAGTGATACATTAACACAGCCACATGCACAATGGATTGCAAAGGGTCCTGCCAGTTATGCTGGCAGCCACAAAAAACAAGATATTGATGTGTATATGCAGCTACAATATCAGCATGTGGATGAAAATGTGTTTGATCTCATTCTAAAGCCTGAGACTATTTGCTATTCATTGGTGGATCCAGTATTTGAAGAGAGAGGGGGAGTTATATAAGCCAATTAGATAGTTAGTTCTCATATTCTTGAAAACTTTTTTCCCCTTCCTCTCTAGGTTTCATTGCTTTTGTGATCAGTGCTGCACTGTTTGCAACCATGATATACTACAAGTGTGGAGTGACGGTGTTGTACGACAAGTTCCTTCCCTTAGCCACCTTTGCCATGTTGTTTTCGTTTATCACAAGTGTGCTGTTATACATCTGGGCTTGTGGTGCACCCGGGCACGCACTTGCACCCAGCGGAAACTCAGGTAAGTACCGACTATGATTTTTTGCAATTGGAGTGTTGACTCGTGAAATATAATTGTTAAATCATCTTAAAAGAATCATGTATTCTGTGATTGGTACATTGCTGTGATGATAACTGAATTTAAACAAACTTTATTTTTTATCTGAGAGAAGGCATGATTTGATTGCTTTTCTATCTTTTGTTTTCTTTTGTAACAGGAAACATTGTCTATGACTTCTTCATGGGACATGAGTTAAATCCACGTCCCTTTTTCAAGAGCTTTGACCTGAAATTTTTCTGTGAATTGCGACCAGGTCTCATCGGTTGGGTAAGTAATTAGTACCAAGGATTGCCAATTAAGTTTTTCAAATAGGACCACCAAACAATAACATACAGTGCACTCACATATGCAAATACACTCATGTATGCACACAGGTATGCACACACATGCATGCACAGTACACACACACACATGTGCACTCACACACAATTCTGGCCTTGTCTGCTTTTACTTTTGATTGGCTTCGAACAAATGATTCAAACAGGTGTCGTAACCCATAATGCAGTCTTTTACAAGTTAATTTCTGTATAAAACTTTGAAGATTGGATTACAAAACAGGAGATGCAAATGATGATACAAGTACTGTGAAGTACAGGCTTGAATATTTTTAAACAAAATTTAGCATTAGAGTCAGCAAGTGTGCTCCATCATGGGCAGGGCCAATGTTGAGACTGTTATGCTAATAATACGGTATTAAAGGCCATGATATACTACTCTAGGCGTCGCAGCGTGTGACTTTAAAATCGCTAGTGATAAAACGCTTGTAGTGTTTTGTCAATCGCTTCCAACGTGTAATCGCTGGAAGCGTTGGAGCGATTGAGTTGAATTGAAGTCAACTGGCTTGCATCAAGTCTCTTGGGCATGCTAGCAATTTATTGATTAGATATCATCGGGTGTTTTACTAATCAGCGATGGAAGTGATGTCATAAAAAACTATGCTCCTTGCGATTTCTTAGTATATCATGGGCTTAAAAGAGTGCCTCAATTGAATGTTTACAAATCACAAGGATTGCTATGCATTTACATACATACATACATACATACATACATACAATTTCTTATAAAGCGCAATATCCAGAAAAACAAATTTCAGTGATCAAGGCGCTGTACGGCAAAAAAGGAAATAGTTTACACAAAAGCAAAATACAAACGGCATATTCAGTACAGATGTGATTTACTGGTTCCAGAAAATTGAAATGCTGCTTTTGAAATGGTGCCATATGGTACTCCAGTACTTTATAGCTCAGTTCACAATCACTTGATTTTGACAAATGAGGTATCAATTTGTTGAAGAGATTCTACAAAAATTGTCATTTAGTTCAGGTTCATGTCTTAACAAGGAATCCCGAAGCAGGAACCATTCCCACAAGCATAACATTTTTGTTTTGTGTGTGGTGTGGGTTGTCAGTCTAATTCTGTTCTCATTAGTACTTTTGCGTTTTGTCTGTAGGCTTTGCTGGACATTGCCTTTGTGGTCAAAGCTTGGACTGACTTCCCTGACAATCCTCCATATTCTCTATTGTGTGTAGTCTTCTTCCAAGTCTTCTATGTCATGGATGCTCTTATATATGAGGTATGTACAAGTTTCAAATATTGTGTATGGTTTAGGTTTTAATCTGTTAGAGATAAACGCTATGATCGGTGTCTAGTTTGTAAGGATGTGCTGCATGATAGCAGCATAGGATGCTTTCAATATCACATGAAACACTCATCCTCAAAGCTTAATTCAAAAGATTCCAAAATTTCATTTCAATCAATTTTAAGCTTTTATTAGACCAGCGTTTTCCAACTTAGGGGTCGCAACCCCAAAAACGGTCGCAGGTGAATGAGGAAGGGGTCGCAAAGCTAACATTTAAACAATCCCAATTTTCATTTTAAAAAGGAGAACAAAATCATAAAAGTAAAGGTGCTTCTGGTCAATTTACCAATGTTGTTTAAATTGTCCTTTGTGTGAGGAACATTAGATTGTAGATTTGGGTGTCAATTACTGAGTAACAAGTGCGGGGAGAAAGTTCATAAAGTGTCGGGAAACATTGTAGTCATTATTTACAGGTGCAGAGTTCACTTCCTGATTCAAAAACAAATAGGCTTTCTTTTGGTGGCAGAAGGAAGGAAAGGAGTTTAAGGAGTCAAGAGAGAGGTTTAAAACTAGGTCTGCTGAGAAGATTACCTTCATCTGAGCAGCAGTGTATTATCTACTACTGTATGCAATAGCATTTTTTGACATGTGATTTGGTTACAGGATGCTATACTGACAACCATGGACATCATCCATGATGGTTTTGGGTTCATGCTGGCATTTGGTGATCTCGTCTGGGTTCCATTCACCTACTCTCTGCAAGCCCGTTACTTGGTGGACCACCCACCTACTGCTATGCCACAATATTGCCTTATACCAATCATCTTGCTGGCCGGTAAGTAGGCATTATGATTTTTTTTGAATCCACGATTTATGTTAGCCTCCCATCCAATATGAATTTTGGACAGGAAAAATAATTTTGTCTCTCTCTTTTCATTTCATTTTCTCTTTCAAAGTATTCTACCAAATCAAAATTCTCCCTAAATCAAAAGTGTTGATTTAATTTTGATTCAAATTTGATCAAAATATTTGATTAAATTCATATTTCATTAGAATTTTGATTCACTTCATCTTCTACATAATGAAATGCATCCAAATGAGCTAGCCCTTCGCCCTCTCTGCCCTATTCTCACATTTTTTGGTTTCACTGAGATCTGTACTTTCTAATAAAGACCCACATATTTTTTTGCACAGTGGGAGGCTACATCATCTTTAGGAGATCTAACTCAATGAAGAACAACTTCAGGAAAAATCCAAATAGCCAAGAATCGCTCAGTAAGTTGACATTGTATTGTAACTGTGTGTATACTCGATCTCGGTCTTGAACAAGTGGCATGTGTGTGTTGTGTGTGTGTATGAAAATTATATGGGTGGTACCAATTATACAGAGTGTGCCATCTTGACCAATCTCACAGCATAATGTAGTATAAATGTTGTGTACTAAAATCAGTCCGAGAAATGTCAATCATAAAATAGGCATTTTGATCAAGAAATTACATAGTTCTGTAGGTTAACAAGGTTAAATTAGTTGGTTTTCTTTTCCAGAGAGAGGCCATTTCACATAAACTCTGTGGGAAAACAGCCATCCTAACCGAATTGGATCCAGTGAACTCCTGTTGCCAGATTCAAATTGGTGACCACCTCCATATGCCAACTAAGATTCTAAAAAGATCAGAAGATATATTTATGTAAATACAAAGAGGTAAAATTAAGTTAAAATATTATTAGGCCAAAAAAATATGGTTTGTCTCAAAGCTGACGCGCGCGTTTGTAAATTTCAAGGTAAATTCAAAACTAGTTATGCGGAACTTTTTTTTATTTTTTTTTCAAAAAAAATTGTGGCACTCCGATTTTTGTTGAAAACTAAAAACACCCAAATTAAGCGATCTGCAGCTCTTGGCATTGAACTGATTCAAGCCTGTCAACTAGTACGATTTTGCCGTATTTTTTCCGTTTTCCCACAGTCCCTAAGTGCTAAAAAAATGTACGATTATGATTTCTGAATATCTCGGTCGACTTTTACAAAAAGCACAGAAAACAGATGCCAGAAATGTCCTTAGATATTTGACCAATAAAGTTATGAAATTTTGTCCATGATAACCCCATCTTTTTGAATGATATTTTTTTCTTAAAATTGGCCAGAAACTTCACAAATTGGAAGCAATATCAAGTGATTAAAACCCCGACTTATATTCCCGACAACTTTCACTGATACCAGCATTTGTTTTTATGCTGTTTCCATGGCATCAATCACCAGTTTATTATTGTGTAAGAGACTGTTTTGTGATTTGTGATCGCGGCAGTATTTTTCAACAACACCGGCAGGGTGAAAGGTAATCTCCCGGTTAATGTCAATAGTTTTAGTCTTTATTTTAATGTTTTTCTAACACTTTTCATATTTAACTCTTCCTGATTGAAATTTTAGGACATTTCAAGTTTTTAAATCAGAACAGAAGAACTTTGACATTTTATGAGTGAGCGCATAGAGTTAGGAATTAAAAAAAATAAAATAATTATATTATTTATTTTTAGGTGCATTTAAAAACACTCATCAGCTTTGAGACAAACTATATTTTTTTTTTGGCCTTATCCAAAGTAAAATTGCTACATATTTTAGTTACCACTTTCTTTTCCCCTGACAGGCTTTGAGACTATACCAACAGCAACAGGGAAACGCTTGCTGGTGGCAGGCTTGTGGGGTGTTGTACGGAAGCCAAACTACTTGGGAGACCTCATGATGGCACTGTCATGGTCACTTTTCTGCGGTAAGTTGGCTCAACTACTCTATCTTGCAATTATTATATCTTCTCTATTAGTAGTGTAATCCAATTTGACATGGAAATGACATGATTTTCTGTAACACTTTAAAAGTGAATCTCCCATGCACATAAAAAAATAAAGTGATAAGATATGGCAATAAAGCTTTGAAAAGCATAAGAATTTTGTTCAGGGTTGGAAGTTATTCTGGGGTTATTTTTTCATGCTATTTTGCCAGGATTGTTGTCCATTTTCGTATAACATTTGATTGGGATGGTAGTAGTAGTAAATCCAAAGTTTTAAATCCGGTTTTGTCCCCGTGAATCGTTGGTGGCCGATTCACCTCACACTCGTAGCAGCCGCCCTTACTCCCTCCTTCCACTTCGCCCGATTCAATGCATCCTCCATCCTCAACCCAACTCAATGACAGGAAATAACCAAATGTGGTTCTGCGTAACTTAAACATTTGGAACATGGTTTGCAAGCATTGTTTGTGATAGCACCAGAGCTAGAGCAAAGCGCTTATCTGTTGAGGATCACTACAATCACAAAACTTTGTTTCTTTTAAATCCCTACCAGGCTTTGATAGCATTATACCATATTTCTACCCGATCTACTTCTTCATTCTGCTCGTCCACCGAGAGCTACGAGACGACAGGCACTGCAGGGAAAAATACGGAAAAGCCTGGGACAACTACTGCAAGAGAGTACCCTACAGGATCATCCCTTATGTATATTAGTACACCACAAGAGGACTGTATTGTGCTGCCTTGTATTCTGATCTGGTGAAATTTACAGTGTGTCCCAGAAAAAAGGTTTCAAATGACTGTTGTGATGTAACTTTTCATTGTAAGATTTGGTTTGTGAAAATATTTGTAAAGCAAATTTTGTGCTGCATGAGCAATATAATTATATTCAGGTATTGAGATTTTCAGGATAAAACCTGAATTTAGATATTTTTTTGTTGTTTCCCTAATTTGTGCATTTTCATATATTTCTGCATAATTTTATATTGTTTTTCAGGTTTATTTGCCACTTTCAAGTTTTCTTGCAAAAGTTCATTCTCTTGTATGTTTTGGGCAGAATGGTGTTTGAGCAGTTTGCTTTTTCCGTGTTTGTTTTGCTTTCTGTTTTTGGGACACAGTGTAGAATTTGACCTTCAAACATTCCAAGTACTACAGGTAATTAGGTGGCATGTCATGTTGAAAGGTACATATTGTCAACAGATGCCTGAAAGTAAGCTTATGGTGGTAATTAAAGGCTGACTCAGAGATTTTGAAATATAATTTTAAAAAATCTGGACCTTTTATTAAAATAGTCATCTAGATTTAAAAATAGTCACCTAAAATGCTTAATTCCAAAGTTAGAGATGAATCGGATTTTTCGTTTTCATGCAGTAAACATTTATGCACAGTATAACAGTGCCATAGGATACCGTGTATAACAAAATTTCCGGATCCAGAATTTTATAACAAAGTTGTGATTTTCTATATGAAAGACTTCGATTTGAGCTTAGTTATTTCACACAGTGATTAGTATATGGACAAGCATTATGTATATGCAAAAAACACGATTTGTTTGACAAATGAGTGCACCCTCATTGGGAAATCTCTGAGTCAGCCTTTAAGAGAACTGTTTAAGTTTGAAATGATGGCATTCCTATTGGAAATCATAATTTTCTTGTTGTTGCTAATGATAGTGCTTTGACCTTCCTTGAGTCATTGACGTCAGGGTATTATGCAGTGAACGCATCATGAAAACGTGGGCATACCCATGCGCGCGTATAAAGGCGGTGCAAAAATGCACACGCAAAACATCTATCTGAACGTGTTGACATCACTGACTTGAGGAAGATAAGTGGAGTATAGAAATCTTATTTTCCTGTTCAGGATTGCTATAAGATCTGTTGTTTCAGAAATCCCTAGCTTGCTTACCTATATATCTCAAAACTTTAAATTCAATGGTTGGTATTCTGAAAGGGAGACTAACTTTAGACCTGGGTTTAAACCAGGGTTAGTCCTACAAGAGGGAACCTTTTTTTCTTACAACATACTCTAAAAAAGTGCTGTAACGGGTGAGAAAATTCCTCATGGATGGGCTGGAACAGCCCAACCATGAGGAATTTTCTCACCCGTTACATTTGAGTTTCACAGTATGTTGAAAGGAAAAAAGTTCCCTCTTGTAGGACTAACCCTGGTTTAAACCCAGGACTAAAGTTAGTCTCCCTTTCAGAATACCAACCAATAAGTCTCACTGCTTTAGGCATAGTGCTGTATGAACAGTGGCGGTGCTAGACTTCTTTTTCTGGGGGATACAGGGGCAAGTGACACTTTGGAGGGGCAAACATGCAAAATTTTGATATTTTTAACCAATTTTGGCCCTAAATAGCTGATTTCTGCCAAAATTTTTTGATTTTTGGCCCCATAACTCTTGATTTTCCCCCCAAATTCGGCATTTTTCTTCTGGCCGGGGGTGGGGGGGGGCAAGGAAAAAATAAGAGGCAATTTCCTTGCGCCGCCACTGAGTATGAAGAAAGTATACCCCCGTCCCCATGTTTTTTAGTATGATTTGTAATACCCGACCCACTCAAAGTCTGTTCATGTTGATTCATACACATGTACAACTTAATTTACTTCATGCTTTGTGGAAAGAGGTCTTTTACTTCACTCATGTGGGACTACCAACAAAGGGTACATCTTCATCATCAATCAAATCAATTAAATGTGGGACATTGAGGTACTCAGGTTACTGTCTAAGGTGTGATATACATTTATTGCCACAGGGAAGGGGAGCCAGGGGACTCAGGTTACTGTCTAAGGTCATAAGACCCCAGTTGAAGCATAATTTAGTTCTTAAGGTCCCCTTTTAGGAAATTGTCTGCCTCAGAAACTAAACTTTAGCCCAACTTTTCTTTCCAGCAAACACCCTCAGGAAGAAAAAATGAGCTATGTAAAATGTGGAGTAAAAAACATCCATGGTTTACTCAGTCGTCTTTCATAAAGTGTGTGGCATCATAACAGAGTGTAGATGGTGCCTGAATGAATGTCAATTCCTGTTTAAGAATGAAGTTTTATTAATCATGTGGCATATTCTTGTCCTGGATTATTAACTAATAGAGTGTATAGTACACCTCATTGCATGTGTTCAAAACCGGTAAGGCAATATATTTATGTACGATATTAATTTTCAAATGCACAAGATGTTGCTGATATGGAGTGCTTTACAGCTTACCAATAAGTGGGTGGTAAGTTATTTGCAGTGTGTTACTTTCTCTTTGGTGTGTAGATAACATACTCTCTGGTATAATTTCATGTTATTTTCTGTGTCACCTGCCTTAAGGCAGGAAAACACATGGGATCACTTTGTCCACTGTTGTTGTTGTAGTCTGTAAATGATGTTGTTGTCTGTTGTCAAAAAGGATTAAAATTTGCCTGTAATATCTGCATACTTGGGTGGATTTCAACCAAACTTGAGTCATAGGTGCAACATGAGATCCCTCATTTGTTGATGAGGTCAAAGGTCACATGTCATGATGAAAGGTCACATGTCAAGGTCAAAGGTCACATGTCAAGGTCAACAGTCATGTGAGGTCAAGTTGTATAATAGGCTGAAAATGTTAAATTGACCTCAATTGAAAAGTTGAAGTTCAATTGGAACCAAACTTGGTTTCTGGATATTACCTGCCAACCCATCATTTTTAGGACCCACGAAGTAACTTCGTGGGTCTATCAACTCTTAAAGGGGCATTATGCAATTTTGCAAAAGTTTTGCAAAACACTTTGTGCTTAACGTCCCTCCGAAGGACGATCTTTCATGATTCATTTGCCCAAGTCCAATGAACCATTGAGGAGAGCGGTATTCCTGTAATTTAATACATAACTTCCCCCCGTATACAGATTAAATCCAGATTGCGCACCCGCGTGAATCCCAGCAAGTGACCCCCACCGGGATTATCGAACCCGGGATTTTTGATTTGGTATATTTGCGCCATAAGCAAGCACCCTAACCACTAGACACGCTCTAGAATAAAATGGGCAGTAAATTTGTATTTTAAAAGGTAGATGTTGTACATAATGATTCCATTTTGCAGTTGAACAATGATTTTTGTATTTTTGTACTGATCCAGTAAAATTTTGTCTGTATTTGCATGTTTAAATGAATTCATGATTGTGGGAAATAGGGCGGGTGGTTGGTTGGGTGTGTGCGTGCATACTTGCATGCATTTGCATAAGTGTGGATTTATGCACGTGTGAGTATATGAGATTCACTTAGGCCATAGGAGGCAATATTGAACATTATTATCAACTTGTCCTGCAATCAGATTGGCTTATTGCTGAAGGTCCCCATACCCCTATAGTTGGGGACAGAATAAGGCGACCAATTGTGGTCTAGTGGATATGACTGCCGACTCATAATCCAAAGGTAAAAAAAAAAAAAAAAAAAATGTGCACTTGGGCAAGGCACTTTACCTCACTTGCTTCGTCGACCCAAGCGATATTCGGGTAGCTGTTATGGGGGATATTACAATCTAAGTGCTGATAGGCATGTGTGCTTGGCCGGCTGCCGGCCTCGGTGAAGCGAAATTATTGTGACGATTTCCTGAAGGCAGCGTAATAATAATAAGCAACAGCGCTTTGTATCCTGTGGAAAAGGCGCTATATAAATGTCGGTATTATTATTATTATTATTAATTGCACGTATGTCAAGGGTTATCAATCAGTGCAGCGCGGACTGTGGTTGGTTTGAATGTGTAGTATGGGCGGGGCATGTTCAACCTAAATATAATTTAAAATGTCAAAATGCTCTATTTGAGTCGGGATTTCAACTCAAGGACATATTTATTCATATAAGTAAACTTTTGTTTTAATAAGCTTTAAATGTTAACAGATTATACTTCATGGCCGACATTTGTTCTGCACCATCAAATTACATCAGCTGCGCAATTGGTCGCCTGATTTTGTCCCTGACTATAGTCGACTTGGCTACCCACCAACTGTGTGACATGATCTGTTTCACTTGGGCCATAATTGTTTGATTATGTCACCTACCTTTTAAAAGAATGATAAATATTGAAGTACTATTATAGTCTGTGTCTCTACCTCTGTGCAGTGATATCATAACATTTACGCCCGTGTCAAAAAATGCCGTCTTTGCGCGCGCGTGAAAGCACCATTGCTTCAAGTCAGCGCGAGCGATTTACTCTTGCGACCAGCAAATGTCGCGCTGACGTCATTGCACAGAGGTAGCGACACGGACTATAGACATGGAATTTAATTGAATAGGTGCAGTCAATGTGGCAGTAATGACACTTTCAAATAGTGATAAGACATGGTACAATGTGCCTTATCCAGGGCTGCTTCCATTCAAGTATGCATTCAAATATTTTTATGATCAAATTGAATAAAATGATATTGTTATGTAAATATGTATCTACATACATCTAGTTTTCAATATTCATTATTTTGAAGTGTATAAGGCCAAGAAAAAAAAACAAGTTTGTCTCAGAAGACCGCGCGCATTAAGTTTAAAATTGCTTTTTGACCGCATAATTTTTTTTTAGGTTTTACTCACTTTAAATTTTTTTTGTAAAAAATTTCAGAAAAAAAATGAAAATTTGGCCGCAAAGCGGCCAAAAAATTGAAAAAAGTGGGCCAAAAATGCATTAAAAAAAAAAAGAAAAGAAAAAACGCATTTCGCATTAGCATTTTTCTAAAAAAAAAAAACCACATTTTGCATAGCAATTTTTCACATTTCTTCTGAGACAAACTTGTTTTTTTTTTTTTGCCTAACAATGATAACAGTGTGTCCAGTTGTTGAGTTGCTTTGATGCTGTATGACGCATACTTCTAACACTTGATAGAAGTAATTGCTGATGAGTCATCCAACCATTGCTGAAACTTGGTCTTGGCTGGTATTTTGCACCTGCTGAATATAGATGGTGTCTTTACTGACTCGTCAAAAAAATCGGCAAAAAATCGGATCGGCAAAAATATGTCAGGCTGCCGATTCTCAGCCAATGTACTGTATGAATGAAAGGGAGGAAGTATAATGGGTATTTTTATAGTGTTTAAGTAGAAACATGAGACAAGAGTTGCTCACAAAAGGTAGCCTTTCCTCCAAAATTCCTTATCGGAACATAAAGCAAATGTGGACTGCACAGATTTGTTGATTATAAACATCGTCGCCAATTCCTAACTTTAAGAATTTGAACTCGGGGCGATCTTTAATATGTGGGGCAAATCAGTGGATCGGCCGACACTACAAAAAAAAATATCGGCCATCGGATCAGCAGAGGAAACCCTGGATCGGTTATCTCTAGCTGCTTCTATGCAAAAGTAATTGTATCCAAATCCTAACTATAAACCTCAACCATGAGTCCAAACCTATACGTGTAGATAATGTCATATAAATCATCGCCCACGTCTTATCTGATGAAACACCGTTTCCGAGAAAGTTGCGATTGAAAATCTTTCGTGAAACATTTCATGTACAGCACTTAGCACGTGTATGGCAAATAATGCTTAGACTTTAAATTTTGTTTTAAATTTATTTTAAATTTTGTTTTTTTATAAGATTATATTATGTTTTATACTCTAAATATATCTCCTAAGTCATAGATTTCTTTATGAAATAAGCCATTTTGATTTCTACTCCCGATTTTTGTAGATAAGACGCAGATAAGACAGTATGTGAAACATGTTTCATGT
>JAMKCH010016553.1:0-29428 GCA_023653785.1 Ophioderma brevispina
TTGCTACAAATTGCTAGAATAACCTATGTCATCTTGTAGGTTCAGTTCCCACTCAACGACAGATTAAATAAAGTCTACATGGTAAATGTTGCCCATTTGACGTAAAACTGATTATTGATGATACCACTGTCATTGCCAGTCTTTGTCTACTTCACATCAACTGACTGGCATAGTATCCTGGAGTCGCCTAGTTTTTATATTATGTGTACTTTAGTAATTTAAAATATTTTATATGCTATTTATAAGTTTAACTCATTCACAGTGAAATAAATCATAAATCATTGCTAACCTCTTTGGGGCCTGTAACATTAGATTGGGGGTCAAAGGTCCATGGACAGTGCCTGTTTCCACGCATGATATAACTCGTGCTTTCCTAAAGCACAATCTCTGCCTACTAGTTCTGATTCCTTCTTCTTATTACTTCTTTCCAATGCTCCTTAAAATCCCTACTATACCAAACGGTATACCCTGAGCAGAACTTATCAACCAAAGTTTGGTCAAAGAACCGCTGACCCAAGCTCCGTATGGAGGTGTACTCAGATTGGGGGTCAAAGGTCCCCGTAACCGGAAGTAGCCGCCATTATTGTGTAAATCTTTAAAAAGCTGCCTACTTGTCCTACAGACAACAGCTATAGATTCCAAATTTGTTCAACAAGATCTTAGATCCCTTTTATAGGTGTAACACAGATAAAACGATCTTGAGTTCATTAACATTCACAATGGCGGCCATATCTAATTAATATGCAAAATGCATATATCAAAAACGATAAGAGCACTTGGATAGGTGATTTTCTGTGCAAAAGTTGCGGATAGTGTTGAGACGAATCATATACAGAATATTGGCTCCAAGGGTCATATGTAACGGGGTCAATGGAGCTAATTAATATGCAACACACTATAACTCAGTCAACCAAATTCGGTTATATGTCATTTTGGTCCAAGAACCACATGCGATAAAACCCGATTTAGGTGCTCACAACATGGGGTCAAAGGTCAATGGTCATCTATGGTCAATCAGAAAGAAGCTTAATTGAGTAATCTAATTATGCCATCGTGATGGCATCGATGACAATTATGAAAAAGATTCCACAGTGACCCTGCTCTGTGACCCATCGTTTTAGAGGGGTCAAAGGTCAATATGCCAATATCAAAATTGCCCATATTGCAAAAATCCATATACCAACTTGTAGGGTTTAATGAAAGATGAAATAAATTCTTAGTACCATTTAGGTGACCATGATTCAGGGCTTACAGGGTCAATTACCAATGTGCAAAAATTCCACGACTAAGGTCCTGCTCTTTGAGCAAAAATGCATTTTGAGGATTTTGTTGCGATTGCATACTATTTTCGTTAACTCTCCCCATTGCAGTCCCCGGACAAGTCTGTGAAAATTATGATAAAGTGCTTGATAGTTGTCTGCAGTAGTAAATTCAGTATGAGCCAAAAGCACGATTTAAGGACCCATTAATGACCTCAATTTAAGTGAACAAACTGTTTCAGAGAAACTTGGCAGTTTTTTTGGCACAGTAATTATTGGATAGAATTGGATCACATTTGTATTGTAGTCAAGCATTTTATTGAGGACAAATACTAATAATGTGCAGTGTTTCATTTTCAGTGACACACCACCATCCAGTGGAGATATTGCTGCTGTTCCATCTTCTTCCATCAGTGTCACACCACCATCCAGTGGAGATATTGCTGCTGCTGCATCTTCTTCCAGTGAACCAGCAGTTAAAGACACTTTTCGTCTCATCACATGGAATATTGACGGTTTAGATGAAAGAGACAGAAGGGAACGCACTTTGGCAGTATGTGACACATTGAAATCGTAAGATTGCAACCAATACAGGCAGTCTCAAAATTTTTACAACTCATCACTTGACTAAATAAAAAAAAAAATATTACAAAATATGAAATAAGTCATTTCATTTTTTTCTTCAAGTACGTATGATATGTACAAGTCGTGAGCTTCGTGAAGAATTATTTTTTTATGTTGAGGTTATGTTGATTATGACAATCGGTAAAACCACCATTTTACTTGAAGTGCAAAAACACATATCATTGAATGCTATTGAGTACATTGGCAATGGATAACTGTTCAAAATCATTTAAAAGGACTTGACACAATGGTATGAAAAAATATTCAGATATAATGAAATGGTTCCTTACTAAAATCACTTCCACAAATTTGAAGACAATTTGGGTATTTACATTTTGTAAAAAGGAGGGATAAGCTCATGACCATTACTTTTGTATATGTGCTAATCCCGGCTAATCATCTTTCACTTGTCAGATCTAGATCTTACTGCAGGCCTGAAGTACAATGTCAGAATCCTGGACTGAATGCTCTTGAATTTTGTCAAAAAATATGCTTGATGCACTGTAAATTCTGGCAGAGATGTCAACACCTTGATTTTCTGTGGCAGGAATTGCCTGTAACTCTTGCTTTTACAGAATGTAAACATCCAAATTGTTTTCAAATTTTGTGGAAGTGATATCAGTAAGGGTCCACTTCATTATGGCTGAATATTTGCTCATGCCATTGTGTGCTCATCAAACAAATGTTTTCTTTCAAAATAAGTACATTTAAAACAAAGCTTGCTGAGCTGTTACAATCCAGTCTTGTTCTTGTCACTCTTCTTTTGCTACATGCTTCAGAGTGACAAAAATTCAAGCCATCTCATTTTGATCAATTGGTAGTGCATTTAAGGCCCTGATGTTCTTGAGGAAATCTCATGTAGCAGTTTCTCTTCACTTCTTAATAACTGTTATTTCCCAATAAATTTTGGCAATAAATGAAGTGACTTCACCTTGATGAGCTCTGTACAGGCATACACGGCCATTTTCTTGCTCACGTGGTAGCCTATACGGCACCCTATACGGCAGATACACCATGTCTACCGCGAAAGCTCCCTGCACAGTACACACAGGCTAATTGCGAGGCAGTAGCTGCAAGATAGGGCTTACAGTACACGGTTATTAGGTATACTGTGATGTGGCTACTCTCCTGTACCTACACCAATGGCTGACCCCATTGTTGCCCACTAGGTGGAGAGCAGGTGGATGTTGTGTAGACAGAACCGGAGTAGACCCCGACAGCTACCACGTCGTAGCTACTCCCCGGTAACCACGATGTCATTTTGAGAGTGGTGAAAAATTCATGAATGAGGGCGCTATACATGTGTTCTCTGTTTAGCAGTTTTGAACTTTTTTAGGAAAATCATTACGGAAATTCAAAATCGGGAATGATCCAAAAAACCCTATTCATGCCAATTTAATAAAAAATGCAATATATGCCAAAAATATCTAAAAAACAAAATTGGCATGAGAAATATCGAGGGGCTGAGAGACGGTGTAAAAACCACGTAGCTACTCCTACGGCTGGGGAGGACAGCCGCTGTGGTAACATATCCGGCCAAAAATACAAGGAATCCTGGCCGGCGAGTTACGTCTAGTGGGTTCTATAATCCATGTCTACTCGGTGGTAGCTGTGTGGTAAACTTCATGAGAATGGCCGTGTACTTATTACTTCTGACTATGTCCTGGTAGCACCAATAAGCTTTTCATAAATCCTTACCGTGCAAGTAACAGCAAGCATTAAGCTGGGATCATTCAAGGGAAGGGAAATGGAAAAACTCAAGATGGCCCCATTGACGATCTCAATGTGGGGAAATGATTAAAAGTGAGAGGTCTTGCAGGAAGCCTACCGGGGGTCCAGGGGCCCAGGGGCCCAGACTTAGGACCCCGGTGGGGTCCAGGGGCTGAAAGAATCCCCGGCGGGGGTCTGGGGGAAGATCCCCCGGAAGCTTCTGGTTTTGCCTTAAAAGGTAAAAAAGGGGAGTGTTTAGGAGCACAAATTTCACAATAAATTTGTTTTTTGAAGATAAATAAAACCCACTTCGTCCCTGCTTTCTTCTCCTCTCCCGCCTCACCCGTTTAAATTGTTTGTCACTCCTCATATCTTTTCCCCTTTCATTTCTTTTTAGTCCCCAATTTTAGATGTCGGGGGGCCCCTGATGTTATGCCAATTGCTTTTACTGCCCTGACAGTTAGAAATGGAAGAAATAAAAAGAACAGAACAGAGAAAATAAAATTGCCAGATTTTAACATACCTAGCAGATAACCAATCTCTTATTTCCAGTTTGGTTAATTCAATTTCCATGATTTAACAAGAAAGCCTAGAGTCAAAGTTGATTATTAATTGGAACAATACAACCAATATGATATGATTTATTTTCATGGTAAAAAGATCAGTCATTATAGACATTGATGGGTAATAAGCATTTTGGACTAGCCAGGCACCCACCCCACAGTTATGTATCTTGCATTTAAATAAACTTCTAGGCGATTCTAGAGCTCAATTTCAAAAGTATTTGGGGCAACTGAGTAGGGCAAGATCCACAGGGACTTTACACTTTGGGGTTATGGTATGTGCCTTGAATTTTGCTGCATGTTTTGCTAACTCAAAATATTTTACTCAGGGTTCCGAGTTTTGGCTCAAAGCTGTAAGCTTTGTTTTATACTGAATATGTAATTCCCATAAAAGTAACCAATAATAATACATGGACATGTGAAAATCTGTAAATGTTTATTCCAATCTTCAGCATCCTGCATTGCAAAGAACAATTATGTGTCGCACAAAGTTGAACCATTTTGCCAAACAGCAAATGAAGGAACGAAAGGATGCAGTGCTATTTTAAAGTCATGAAACATTTCATTCCAGCCCTCCAAGGTGAACATCACATGGACTTAAACTGAAGGAGGGATTGATATGCCGTTTCATCATTTTTCCACAATCTTCATTTCACAGTTATTCTGCCACTGATTCCATGAATTCTAACTTTTGATGTTGTGCCAGCTATGCTGGCTGTGTGTGTGTGGCTGTGTGTGTGAGGCTGTGAGGGTGTGTGTGTGTGTGTGCATGTGAGAGATAGAGAGATGTTAACCTGTTAAGGTTCTAACCTAATTACAGTCATTAAACCTTGTGCACATTTAAACTTGAATTAGAAGAGATCATGTTAAAAATTTAAGGCGGTTCATTTGAGGTGAAAGGTCAACTAGGGGTCACATTTACAATTTCTCCATTAGAGTTCTTGGTGGACCTAACTGTCAAGCAGAAGTGAAATCGAATGGGTCATTCAAGTGAAAATGTAATCTGGGCTCACTGTAGTCCACTTACATTCTATGTTAATGACTGTAAAAGCTCAGTTTTACCGTCATATACTTTCTAGAGGAATCCTATATAAAAAACAATACTTATACACAATAACATCTCATCCAGTCATTTTTCTCTTAAAATTTGGAACACACTTCTCAAGTGAGGGATTGTAGAATTTCTAGGCTGGCAAAAAGCAGCGGAAAAATCTATTTAATGCATATTTCACCATAATGAAATAGGACTCAGCATGCGATAGGATTGCTGCAGGTGGCCTTTTTGGTTATAATTGAGATTAATTAAAAACAAATTATTCAACAGTAAATGTCATTTCCTTAGTGTAATGAAAAATGCAAACATCTTTCAATTTAAGGGCAAGCATCTTTAAATTTAATAGGCCAAGCATAAAATATATGGACAATGATTATATTTACACAGTCCAGGACGCTACCCAAACAGAATGCGAGGTGTGTCCCATTCAGGACTCTGTAAAAGCCCGATTGGTCTCTTAAAGAGTACTGCACAAGCACAGATATACTACTTCTGAGGTACTTGTGAGTCACCATTTTGGTAAAGGTCATACCGTCTACTTTTTGTATTTTTTTGCAGCCGTTTTTAAATAGATGATTAATAAAGCTGAAATGAGTTTAATTAAAGTTGGAAGAATAACTGCCTAAAAACACAATCAGTTTGCTGGAGATGGTTTTATGTTTACTTGTACATATATCACCTCCCAGCACAATTTATCATGCTTACTTTTCACGGATCAAACAATTTGGATGTTATCTGTGCTGCTATAGCTGGGCTAGTATCGCGGTACACACAGCATAGCTCAGCATAGTATACTTGCCCATGGAAAAGCATGATAATCGTGCTACATCTATAGAATGTTATATCCAAATACATGAACAGTATAATAGACTAGAGGAACATTCATTCGCAGGATCATAAATGATCATGTAGCAATTGCTCAGTATGTACTTATATTAGTCGTGACGGCGTGATTAATATTGATAAGCTGCTCATTCATATTGGAGCAGGAGCAGAATATCATAGGGGTCTTATTTAAGGACCCACTACAGAAAAAGTTTAACACCTTTGGTAGTAGTATTGGGATTCCTCATTTATAACCCTACGATATGCGTTTTGCAGTGGATCACGCTAGCCTCACAAGCCATAACTAGTTGTCAAAATCCACAATTCCGTGACTAATCTATAGCAAGTAAGGTTTGAAGATGGACTTGACTTCAAAGGACATTTTAGAAGGTTTTTAGCCCCACATTGGTTCCCTCTGAAAAATGTTGGCAATTTCAACAGGGATGGGGGGGGGGTTTAGTTTACAGGGGAAATTTTAATAATGGTCCAAATAATGTTTAAGTAAGCCCAAATTGTTATTAGGTAACAAGGAGTAAAAACGTCTAGGTTGACCCTGTACAACAAAACCAGGTAAAGGTTCAACACATTTATTCAGCAAAGGTCAAGGTCTTGGTACTGTTTCGCTGAGTTTAAAAGTATATTTAAAAATTTATAAAATCACATTTGATTTAAAGTATGTTGGGTATATTTCCCTTCTTGGCATCTTCTCATGGGTTAAGGGAAGGGGGCACTGGGATAGGGGACTTCCCACAACACTTCAATGGGGGGACAAAAATTCCAGATGCTAAACTGTAGCTATACCTACAGAATTTGAATTCAATGTAATTTTTCATTTTTAAAGATTACTTTTAAAACTCAATCAAAACCCGTATAGGCCTATTTTGCCTGTAATCTCCATAACGATGCATTTACAGACAACATATAAATTCTGACGAAGGAGGGGGAAAAAATAAGTGAACACCCAAGGGAAGTATGGGCCAGACCTCCAAACGTTTTTGGAAGCCTAATGGAAGAAGAAACAAAAGATGGGTAAAGTTATATAGAGTTCCCTAAGGCATAACTTAATTTCTAGTGTTGATTAGATTTGGGTGTATTTTGGCAATTCGGATGCAAATGAGCTAATTAATTATGCAAATAAAAAAAATTCACCCAAAATTTTTTTTATAATTGCTATATTTTTGGCATTTGAAAGTATTGAAGCGGCTTAGATAGCAAATGAGCTAATAGGATTAATCTCTGTATCACATTAAAACGGTATATGGGATATGCAATTCCTTGGCTACATGAAAAAGGCTGGGGTGTGAAGGGGGGAGGTGGGGGGGGGGGGGAACAGGTAGGGTGGCTGAGGAGGCGGGGAAGGGGTGGAGGAAGGGGACCAGGAAGCGGTGTTGAGGAAGGGGAAAGGTGGGGTGGGAGGAAAAGTGAAAGGGGTGAGGTTGGGGGAGGGGGAGGTAGGTGGTTGAGGTGAGTGCGCGAATTGGAGAGGGATCGGGGTGGGTGCATCGGGGAGGGGGTGTGTGCGTGGGAAGGGGGCAGGATACGTCTGGGAGGGGCAGGGTAGGGTACATCAAGCAGGGTGGGGTGATGTGACCTTGGTAACTCATGTCCACCTGACCCATGTGACCTCTGTGATATTGGTGATCCATGTGACATCATGTAACTCGGTTGCCCCCTTGGACCCCATGTGGACCTGGTGACACATGTGACCTAGTGGACCACTTGTGACCACATTCCTGGTGGACCTTGGACACACCATGTGGCCTTGGTGACACCATGTGGACCTGGTGACACCATGTGTCCTTGGTGACTTCATGTGACCTTTTGTGACCGGGTGACCTCTATCACTTTGGCCCCATTCACAAACTGCCAGCAGACGACATTAGCGGTACAACGAAGCGGATATATTTTTTGAAACAGGCTATTACATGTAATGGGTCTGAACCTATAGAACCTAGCGAGAAAAGTGAACATTTTTATCGGGTGGGTACTTGGGTTGCTTGCAAGGCACGGAAAGTGAAGTACACAATTGCTACAGGTCGCATCCATTTACCCACAATGCCTTCGATATTTTTCACGTCTTGAGAATTTTAAACAATGGTTCAATTTAGGCCAACTCTTTTTTTTTGTGTCACCTGCCTAAGGAGGACGACACTAGGGGTTTTTTTCAACTTGTCCACTGTTGTTGGAGTTGTTGTGTGATGTCTGGTTGATGTTGTGATGTTGTTTTGAAAAAGGCGTTAACATTTGCATGTAAATCCAACATACTGTTGATTGGATTTTAACCAAACTTGGTCACAGGGGCTGCAATATGGCATCCCCCACTTGTGGATGAGGTCAAAGGTAACATGCCTAGGTCCAAAGGTTCATGTGAGGTTCAAGTTGTAAAATAGGCTGAATAAGGTAAAATTGACCTCATATGAAAAGTGAAAGTTCAATTGAAACCAGTAACTTGAATGCATAGGTGCAACATGGGATCCCTCATTGTTGATGAGGTCAAAGGTCACATGCAAGGTCAAAGGAATGTGAAGGTGCAAGTTGTAACATAGGCTGAAAATATGTAAAAATTGACCTCATAGAAAGGTGAAGTTTCAATTGGAACCAAACTTGAATCTAGGTGAAAAATGGTCCCTCATGTGGCTGAGGTCAAAGGTCAATATCAAGGTCAAAGGTCATGTTAGGCCTATCATTCATAAACCGCTACGGGCATTGCGGACACCAAGAGGTCCGAGGAACGAGGTATTTTTTTTAAATTTAGAAACAGGATTAACGGACTTACCGGACCGTCGTAGGTTAAGTGCAGTAGGGCATCCTTCTAGTGGATGTCAAAATTCATATAGACCAAGGTCAAGGTAATCTGAGGTCATGTGTATGTGTGTGTGTATTGTGTGTGTGTGTGTGTGCGACAAGAATCACTTTATTTCCATAATATAAAAAAAACATAAACATCAACAATCCACAAAAGACATTCTAAAAAACACCAATATTTTAGGGTGGTCAAAAGGCCAAAAGGCAGAAGCGACCCACACTCTTAACATAAAGTACACATATAAGAAATCAAATGAAAAAAACACAGTAGTGAACTATAAGATCATAATCAAAAACTTTCAAAATACAGACTTATGTATGTATGACGTACGTACGTAAGTAGCAAGTATGCAGTATGCATGATGCATGTGTAATGTATGTATGTAAGTTTTCGTTTTTTGTTTTCACATCTTGTTCGAAAAGTTTGTCTAATTTAAACAGATTGGGGTTTAAAGGTGAGCACAAGGTGTCATATGTGGATGATGTCAAGGCCATGGACCAAGGTCAAAGGTCTCTGAGGTCATGTTCCAGACACTGCCATCTTGCCAGGGGGAGATCCAGTTGTACTGCTGTCTTTTTTTTTAAAGAGGAATTTGGTTGTGAAAGTCATAAAACAGAAATCTATAGAGATTGTGACCTATGACGTCACTGTTGACTCAGGACGCCCCTATGTGTTTCTGGCAGGCAAAAATCTTACAGTAGTTTCTGTGAAAGACCACCTAAAATCTGGTTATAAATTACTTGCAGAATCTTTCCTGATCTAAATTGGTCACAAAATGCAGCTGGTAGCATTAGCTTATTGTGCTTGATAAGAAAGTTAGTATTATTTAATTTGAAACAAAAGTTACAGCAAAAACAGAATTTCCCCATGCAAAGTATAGGTGCTTTTGCCTGCCAGTTTCTCTCTTACACCAACAGGGGGCGCCATAAACATAAACAAATGTCACATCATCTATACATTTGTCACACACACACACGTATACATAGGAAAATATGCAAATGTTACTGTTACAACTAAGTTTGGTAACTTGAGCTTTCAACTTGCCAATTTGACCACAAAATGCAAAATGAGCTTATTATCTCCATTCATAATTGTAAAATTTAAAATCCACTATTTTTTTTATTTTTTTTATTTCTTACCTTTTTGCTGAATGGATTTTGTAATTGGATGTTTTGGGTAACATCTTTTCCATCCGTAGTGAGGGGAAAACTTCATTATGAAATATCATGTTTTAAAAGTCCTTTTTAAAAGCCATTGTATTTGCCCCATTCCTTGGATTTAATGCCCATCTTAACCTTTTGCAATTGGCACAGTACATTGTGATCAAAGGCATACTACATGGAAGGTAATTAACTGAATCAGGGTTTGGTTTTTGCTGGTTTAAATTGGCAGAAACAAACTAGTAGCAGGGCTCGCGCTAAGGATTTTTATTTGTGTAGCAATTTTTGCAACAGCTCTTGCTTTGATCATGTGGATAGAGCAAACATAGGGAAAAATTGCTAAACAATCTTAAAATTGCATAGCAAATGTCAGAAAATGTGTATCAAACTGCTATGCTAAACAAGCTATCAGGAGCCCTGACTAGTAGTAACTCTCATGAAGTTGGGTAAACATTTACTTACCATCAGCTGATGAACACACAACTTTTATTGAATCACTTAACACAATTGTATTTGAAGGTGGGTGACTCAATTTGTGCTGCTACTAAAATTTATAATAACTGATTCAATACTTTCAGTGTCAGCAATCTTAAAGATGCTTGCTAAACCAGAAAATATTAACAATCATCAAAAATCAGATTTGTTCATGTCTGTAATACATACCCTACAAGTGAACAACCAAAAGCAGCCTAATGGACTTAATCGGATATTTTATTCATTACTGTCTGTGCTTCTGCATATTTCAAATATTTTGCCTGTTTTGGGTGGATCAGTGATAGTCTTTAATTGCTAGAACTTTGAATTGAATACAGAATAAACTTTGAGTCTGTTTACAGTAACCATAGTAGAAGTGTTTGAATTTTATACATCTCCTTGTCTATTTGTCAAAATGGTCCACTTTGTGTGACACTGGGGCATTGTACAATTAAAGCCACTATCAGTCATTTTTTCCAAATTCAAAATACTGATTTGTCTCTAAATTGCTAGTGTTAGGTCATATCAAACCTTATATTACTGTTCATTGTAAAACACAGACACTGAAGCATTGTAAAGCGGCATTGAATGTGCCATTTACGGCTGTTTCTAGACCTAAAAAGTCGGATCCTGACTTTGATAACAAAGCATAAAAATCACAATTTCTTGACATATACGGTGTATTACGCTTAGTCACTTAAGGGGTATTACTACAATAATTTCCAATAAAGCAGTGTTATGGATTAGTTTTAGGGATAGGGTACGCTAGAGCCTACAACTGGTTTATGCAGTAGGGGTTAGTTTTACGGATAGGATAAGGGCTATTTTAGGGTTATACAGGGTGAGTCAAAAAAAACTTGACCCTGATTGTGTCCGCCATTTTGAATTTTTAAATAACATATATCTAACATATGTGGTATCATCGGAAAGCCTATGTCATTATCTTTAATTTGCTGCAAAGATAATTCAAATCGGATAAGTATAGGCCGAGCTACAGTCTTTTGAATCAAGAAGTCAGCTTTTACCCCTATCCACGGATTCCCATTTGAATGCACGGCGGCCAAAGACTCCCCAAAATGATGATAGGGGCATGTCTATGTTTATGTCAAATAAAGTGGTATCTGAAAGGTGTAAAAGCAAGTAATGATGGTAAGTTTTATTTTAAACATTTTTTTTCAAGATTTGGCATATTTTGGTCTACAAATATAGACAATACTTTAAACCTCAAAAGGTTGTCACCGATTTATGTTCCTTCATATGGTATGATTCATTCAACTCCTCCCGAAACTCATACATGTATCAATTTAATTTAGTTTTCAAATGATTTTAATGGGTCATGACGTTAACAGGGCATTGATGGTAAATTGTGACTGAATTTTGTGGGGTTAAATAGCGTCACATTTATTCTGCAGTCAATGAATAGCCCGATTTTCTTATGGACACTGATTTGCCTCGCTGAACGCCGTTCATTTAAACATGAATCTGTGGACAGAGCGCAAAACAGACGCTTTATTTTATATTCACACGACTGTAGCCTCGCTCTTACCGACCCGATTGTGAAATCCTTGCAGTGCAACGTAAAGACATAACTAAGCTTTCAGATGATACCACATATGTTAGATATATGTTACTTAAAATGGCGGACACAATCTGGGTCATGTTTTTTTTTACTCACCCTGTAGGCCTTGAAATCGTTCATGTATGGGATTGGGTTAGGATTAAGGTTAGGGTTTGGTTATTAGGGTCCGGTGAGTACAAAGAGTTATAGGGGATTTGTTACTTGACAAATAGGGGGTTATGTGATTTCATTTTTTTCTGATGGAGGTGGTCATGTTAAATTTATTATTCAGTAAACCAAGCACATATTGGTACATTTCTTAATATAATATCAGCAGCAAATCATGTGATGATTATGTACATAATTGTGTGTGGGATGGGGTGTAAAAATATGAGTCAGTAGGGGGTTATGTAACTTTACACTGGGGGTTATGTAATTTTCCAAACACATCTTTCAATTTCTCCGTCCCCCTCCCTTGTAAATAATGAACGGGCCCTAAAATTGTTAGTTTAAGGCAATCTTAGCCTGCTGTACGAGCTGAGTCAACTGAACACTCATTTTCTTGTTATCCTGTGTTCGTACAGCCAATTGACATAAGAACTTAAAACATTCCAACAACCGCACGTTGTAATAAGGATCCCTCTGTGCCGAACTACTGCGATAACCCATTTTTTCGGCATGTAACCCTGCCGTTCGGCAGGGTAATGACGTAGCCTGCATTTTCGGCATGAATATTTGTCAAAACACCAGGAGTTTTGGCAGATACCCCTGCCATACGGCAAGGTCATCTGCCGAAACACCGGGCGTTTCGGCATAGCCTGGTATTTCAGCTCAAATATTGATTTAAAAGTCATTGCAATTCAAATTTGCCATATTTTGTTGTTCTGGGCAAGTTTAAAATGACATAAATACATTGTAAGGTCATAAAGTTTACATAGTCCTACTCCATGATTGCCTATTGATAATAAGCCTATGTCACTTGAAGTCAACTGGTTCAAAGCCAATAAATTATCAGTAAATGCCAGTAAAACAAATTACATGGTATTGGGTACACCGAAACTCACTACGAGGAACGAATCTACTGGTAACGACAATGAATATAGAATAACATTGGATAACACAGATCTTGAAAGAGTAAAGTATACAAAATTTCTGGTGTATTAATAGATGAAAACCTTACTTGGAAATGTCATATTGATAATCTATCCAAAACAATCTCAAGAAACATTGGTGTTTTAAACAAATTAAAACATTTTATACCGGAATGTATTTTTTTACTCTCTATACTGTACTCTAGTTTTGCCTTATATAAATTATGGAATCTTAATATGGGGGAACACTTGTAAAACGTACCTAGATAAATTAATAAAGCTTCAAAAATGGGCAGTGAGGACAATATCAAATAGCCATTACAGAAGCCATACTGCACCCTTACTTACCAGATATAACTAGAGCTTGGTATATTTATGTACAAGTACTCCATTAACAAATTGCCGAGTATATTTAATGGCTATTTTAGCAAACGGTCTGACATTCCCAACTATGGCACGAGAAATATTAACAACTACAATCTTACGAGAAATAAGAAAGTTTTCACGGATCAATCCGTGCGAACATCCGGTCCTATTCTGTGGAACAATGTGGGGAAACATCTACAAAATTTGAAATCAGTACCTCACTTTTGCAAACAATTTAAAATTGAACTTATTTCCAATATAAAGAATAGTTTTTTGCATTATTTTTTCTTTATTGCAGTATGCTGTTGATGGCAATTTGAGCAATTTAAATCAGGGTGCATTGATCACTGGCCGTTTTTTTTGTGTTTTGTTGTTTGTATGTCCTTATCTTAAGATATGTTGTAACATAACTTTCAGGGGTTGACCCCAGTCTGGTCTTATTGGCCTTTTGGTCAACTCCTCCATAAATGTTGTTTCTGTAATTTGTTTTTGTGTAACATGATTTTTATGGAAATAAAGTTGAAGTTGAAAGTCCATATTAACAGTAGCAGCACCAGACCTCTTTTTCTGGGGAAAATGGGGGGAAGGCGGAGGGGCAAAGTGATTTTTTTTTGGGGGGGGGGGGTGCCAAATTTCAAAAATATTGAGATTTTTAACCAATTGTAAACCCCCAGGCTATTTATAGTACTTAACTCAATCTAGAATGATCTCTGACTTAACACCTGTTGCATGATCAGTATTGCACAAACAACTTGACTCAGTTTCTAAATTTAGCATCTTGGGGAATTCTGTCCATCTCTTGCACAATCTCAAGTAGTAAATACCATCTGGTCTGATCTCAATATAGCACTAGGGGAATTCCAAAATAAACAAAGTACCTTTCCCATAAGAAATCTTTTCTCAAGTAAAATAGAGAAATAAATAATACTTTTAATCACAAAATGAGGCTAATATAACAGCTTAACAGGTGTGAATTAATACTCTGGTATGCATTATAAAGATGCACAAAAAACCGGCTTTAAAAAATGGGGACAACCTTTCCTGAAAATTTCCTTGTGTCCCTTAAAGCAATAACAGCACATTTTTTTGAAGAGCGCCCCCAATTTTTGGATATTTTGAGATTTTTGCACAGTTGCATTGATAATTGGCTAGTAAACAATACTTGTGAATGCTAGAGCTCAACATTCTCTATGTGTCGCAAAATAAGGAATTTTGTGATTAGAATAATTAATATCGGAGATCTCCGATAATAATTCAGTGGCTGTTAGAAACGTCCTTCAATATGAAATAGCCAGGAAATTGCGCCACGTACGTGTTTAAGCGCATCCATAGGTGTTGTTACTCGGTTCAGGTATGTCAAGTTAGAGGTCATTTTTGTGAGGTGGCATTATTTTCAGGACTGTTTCACCATGGACGGACATAAATGTGACGTTTCCCGCTCCACCATTAAATTACAATCAGGGATCCCAATTCTAATTACAAAACCGATTCTTTTATGACAAATATGCATTTTGAGCATTACCACTTGCGGGGATAGTTTTCTTGACAATTACCAACACAACTGTGCAATAATCTCAAATTTTGGAAATTGGGGGCGCTCTTCAAAAATGTGCTGTTATTGCTTTAAATAGTAAACGAGTGCAGTATTAAGGTACATTAAAAATAATGCAGGGCCACTACAAATCAATGAAATTAATGTGTTCAAGTGTTCTGTTCATGCTATTATGACTTTCAATTAACATGTTTATATATAAATTAAGAATAAAATGAAGTAAACGTTGAAGTTAGCTTGGAAAAAGACTAGCTAACTACAAAAACTTGTGGCCTTATTAAGAGAGAATTTTTATTTAAATTAAAGCAATGGAGAGAATGTGAAAACGACTATCATCATCACCATCACTATGGAATTTAGTAAACTATTTACTAAGTACAAATGATGGAATATTCAAAGACGTATAGATCATTTAATCACACCCTACTGTTGAGTGGTCAGGTATGCAAAATAATTTATATGACAAGCCTAATTTAAGTCACAAGCTAAATTCATTAGGGCAGATTGTCCTTTTTAAAGGCAGACTCAGATTTTGAAATATAATTGTTTTGTGTATTAATTAAAATATTCAACTAGGACTAAGATAGTCACCTAAAATGCTCAATTCCAAAGTTTTAGATGAATCTGATTTTTTGTTTTCATGCTATAAACATTTATTTATAGTATAAGAGTGCCATAGGATACTGTGAATAAAAAATCCAGATCTGGAAGAATTATTTGATATTGGCAACTGGCCTATTAGCTCTTATGTGCATCATGATCCAAAGATATCTTCTTGAGTACAGGGATAATGATAGAATGTTTTAAAGTGTGAGGAAATATGCTTCTTAAAGGTGCATATTTCTGTTTTCTTCATTGTTCATTAGATATTCCTGAGAAAAGCTTATTCGCTACTTTTTAGTTGATCCGACCTTGCGGTTTTGTGTTATGAGCAAATGCGTATTTCCCATGGTTCCATAGGCCACTATACAATAATTTATGTCCGTTTATGGACAGGAAATACAAAATTGCAAATTTCTTACAGATATGACCGAATTTGCATGTAAGATTAGGTACACATGGATTCCTAATGTTAAAGGGATTAGCAGCGATAATGCGAGAGAATCGACAAAAATAGTGGAAATGCATTTTTAAACTTATAAATCAGGGATAAGTGTTTACAATTCCATATAAATGGTTTAAAGTAGAAACAAACCACCAAATAGTGAAAAAATGTAGTATTTGAGGAAATTTGTCATACCGTCTCCCAAAAATAGACATACAGCGACGACATCTCAAAATCTGCATTAAACAGCAGATTGTGGTTTACACCAGTACAGAATAAACAAAGATCAATAATGTTGGTGTTTGAGGACAAACTGTATTGATCATGGTACACAATATCACGCTGAAAATCTGTGATATTCACCTGGAAAGGCTTGTTTGATCTCAAGTCGGAATTTTGATACGCACGTATAGAAATTATAGAATCAGATAAAAGTACTGCCTTGTCTTTAATACACGGATTTCAAGCCAACCACTTGCAGGTCATGTTCACCTATCCATGCCAGTAACAAAAATATAAAAATATGAATTTTGATGATTTTTCGATGTTTCGGATTAGCAAATCGCTGCTAATCCCTTTAATGGTACAGATGATATAAAAATCTTTTAAGGAAAGTCGGGGGCCAAGGCTGTGGATCATGAAATGCCCCTGGGCCTTTAAAAGAGAACTGTTTACTATCCTGGTGATGATAGGTAATAAACATTTCAAGTTCTGTTTAATGAGCTGGGGGAAGAGTGTCCATAGTGCAGACCTTGTTGAACATTTGGCAAATTATTTCAGCAACTTCGGAGTGAGAGACCTGGCACATATGCAATCCCTATCCGCCTGAAATGATTCAGCAATGACAGTCATATTATACTAATCTTTTCAACCATCAACAAAGAAAGTCAGGAAATCATTAGCAAGATCAGCATCAGAAATTAGCAATGGGTAAATCCCTTGAAGATGAATTCAAGACTTTTTAGTGTTATGGACATGTCCTTAGTACTATATACAAGAAAGAAATTTTGACAGTAAAAAAAGCCATGTTTAGCATCAACAATGAGTTTACTGAGTTTGTCTTTCTGAACAATAAGGGAGTTGTAGTCATCATCAGAATGAGATTTGCACCATCTCAGGCCGCAGAGCTAATAGTGCATCACAGATATTTGCATTTTACAAATTATGGTTCTAGTAGTAGTAGTACTAGTAAATCCAAAGTTTTAAATCTGGTTTTGTCCCCAAGCGGGGGTGGCCTGATTCACCTCACACTGGCAGCAACCGCCCTTACTCCTTCCTTCCACTTCACCAGATTTAATGCATCCTCCATCCTCAACCCAACCCTCCTACTCTCCTCCACTTGCTTCTTTCATGTCTCCTTTGGACGTCCTCCTCGAACCTCCCACCTCAAACTCAAAGGCCCTTCTTAAGGCATGCTCGTCATCTTTCCTCAACACATGCCCATACCAACGTACACTATTCGCCTTCGCCAACCGGTCCATCGCCTCTTCCAAACCCAACATCTGCATCAAGTCCTCAGTCTTCATCCTATCCATCAACTTCACCCACACATAGCTCTTATCATTGCTCTCTCTGTCCTCCTCAGAATCCCCATCTCATTTTCGCTCAGACACCACGTCTCTGTAACTTGGTAATGGGAAACAAATGCCTAAGGCGCATGAAAGTCAATTCTGAGTTTATCATTAACCGCCCGCATCGCCTTTTGGAGACTAGAAAGGAATACCTGCGTCAAAATTTCAAGATTGTCAAAATAATTTATTATTTTCAAAATATCATCGTTTTCACCAGGTTTAACAATTGGAACATATGTATTGTTTGTAAAACATAGTTTTGATAACTTTGAAGCAAAACCAGGCTCTTTTTCTGTGGCCTTACCTTTTGTGAAAATTTATTTGGTGCATTTCCATATTGCAATAATTAAAAATGAAAGAGTTACCTCATCAACCATGAAAAAAAGAAAGTAACGATAAATGCGGAATTGACTTTCATGGGCCTAAAGTGTCTTAATTTTGCTCAATTTAATTCACATGCTTGTTTAGGGAGAGTTTACTTCAATTGACTTTATTTCTTCCATGCAGGTGTGCACCAGATATTGTGTATCTACAAGAAGTCATATCACCGACATGTGCCCTGATTGAATCTTGTTTGCAAAAAAAAAAAAAAAAAAAAACATCGTTTTCACCAGGTTTAACAATTGGAACATATGTATTGTTTGTAAAACATAGTTTTGATAACTTTGAAGCAAAACCTAGTCTTTGTCAAAGACGCCTCGCAGAGCGGTCCAGAGAGGGGCGGACTCACACAAATTGAAAAAATAATCAAAGCCTTGATAAAAGGCTAAGCAAAACCAGGCTCTTTTTCTGTGGCCTTACCTTTTGTGAAAATTTATTTGGTGCATTTATTTCCATATTGCAATAATTAAAAATGAAAGAGTTACCTCATCAACCATGAAAAAAAGAAAGTAACGATAAATGCGGAATTGACTTTCATGGGCCTAAAGTGTCTTAATTTTGCTCAATTTAATTCACATGCTTGTTTAGGGAGAGTTTACTTCAATTGACTTTATTTCTTCCATGCAGGTGTGCACCAGATATTGTGTATCTACAAGAAGTCATATCACCGACATGTGCCCTGATTGAATCTTGTTTGCATGATTATAGGATTATTCCTGCAAGTACAAGGGAGTACTTCACAGTGGTTCTGCTCAGAAAGTCATCTGTACAGCTGATTACTCAGAGCATACACCCATTCCCAGGAACATCCATGCTACGTGCACTACAAACAATACAGGTAGGACCTTGTGTGTGTGAGTGTTTTTCTCTAGTGTGAATTAAAAGGTGCAACAAGATATTTCAAATAGCAGGTGTCCCTAAAAAATATGAAAATTATGATTTTTGCACTGGTGTAAAGCTTTCTATCTAAAATATCCCCATCTGAAAGGACTAAACTGAGAACAGTTTCTTTGGTACAAAATCGTGAAATTTCTAATTTCCTATTGGAGCAAATACAAAATTCAGCCTATGTTTTTTATTGAAATATGAGCATATTTGGAAAAAAAGACTGATTATGGCTTTAAGAAGGAGAAGGTTTGGATTACATTGAAAGATGTATTAATGATATTAAAGCTTGGTCAAATGCAAATGATTTAAAATTGAATGAGGACAAAACTGAAGTTATTCATGTCACATCTCGCTTCAGAAAACCGTCCCTTATACCATCTATTAAAATCGCCAACGCTGCAATACAACCTGTCAAGAGTGCACGCAACCTCGGTGTCATCTTGGAAAATGATCTCAGCATGGACATTTACATAAATAACATTTGTTGCTCTGCTTCTTATGCTTTGTACAAGATAGGTCGCATAAGGAATTGCCTTGATCTAAAATCTACTGAAATCTTAGTTCACGCATTCATAACTTGTCGTCTTGACCAATGCAATAGCCTTCTCTATGGCCTACCGGACTCACAAATAGCTAAACTACAGCAAATTCAAAACTCTGCCGCCAGACTTGTTACTGGTACTCGCTCTTGTGTACATATTACACCAGTTCTCAAAAAATTGCATTGGCTGCCAGTGGTGTTTCGCATTAAGTACAAGCTATTAGTTTTAACTTACAAATGTATCCATGGATTGGCACCAATTTATCTTCAGGAACTCATACAGAAATACAAACCATCTCGTAATTTACGGTCATCTTCACAAATGAACCTTGTATCTATACTCCATGGGATCAAAGAGAGAAAGATGCTTGCATAAGGACATCGGTTACGCATATCGGCGAAGTAACTGATTTCTGCGCAGTTAATATTGTCTAATTATACCGTTACATACTCTGGGGGATGTCAAGTGCAAAAGTTGCACATTGATTGAAAATGAATAAAATGTCATCACAATTTCTTTTCCTAAATATCAGTGACCAGTAGATATACATCATGCAGCATTGACTCGATCAAATAATAGCTCTGTTGATATCCAGTAAATCCGCTCGGTATGCAGAGGATAAAGCACTACAAACTACTTTTCAACTGTATGGGTAATAACAATGGCTCTGTACTTCCAGATAAAAAGGATTTCAGGTGCTCATCACCGGATTAAGATTGAGCTATTTTTTTTTCATGACGCAAAGCACAAGATCCTCGTCCTCTTTCACGAATATATAAATCTTAGGCTTCTACTGAGCGTTCAATTAACTTTGCCCATATATTGCATCATTTTTCCGAAAAGGAAACAAAGATGAACAAAAAATCATGAAAGAAAGTTGTTTGGCAGACTGTGACCTAACATCTTTGTGCAGAAACAAAACTTACAGTAACTTGCCGCGTAACCCCATTTCTTTTCAATTTACCGCGTTGTTAGCATATGTCGCTTGACCCCCTTCTTTTGTATTTTTCTAAATACCTGGTGGTAAATTGAATAGAAATGAAGTCCCGCAATAAGTTATGGATCTTGGTTCTGCACACAAATGTTAGGTCACAGCTTACCAAGCAACATATCCACCGTGAGTTTTATTCACATTAGTGTCTTTTTTCAATAAATGATGAAATATACAGTCAAAATTATTGAACTCACAGTAGAACCTCAAAGTTTATTTTTATCGCGAACGAGGCCAGCTCAATCCAAACTGGGTAGACGTTCATATAGAAGTCCCAAGTATACAAAAGAGTTGCCATTGATTCCGTCCTGCGCTACTGCACAACGTCATACAGTGCATGACGGAATCAAAGGCAATACCTCATTTGCGTACTTGAGACTTCTATGTGAAACGTATACCCTGAACTGGGCGGGGATAATTAGTCTATAACGCCTGACATCTATTCAACTGCATGGACAGTAACAATGGCTCTGCAGTTCCAAATAAACAAAGGGGAATCTGAAGTCACTTAATACCAGGTGGATTTACTTGTCAATAATTCCATTATTTGCTTGAGTCAATGTAGCATAGTGTATGTCCCTTGATCACTGATATTCAGAAAAGAAATTGAGATGGCATTTTATTCATTTGCTTTTGATGATTAATTTCCATGTTTCAGGTTTATTTTGTATTTTGTAATTTAAGTATTTCTTGTTATATGTACTGGTTGTTTTTGTTTGTATAGCGCTTTGAGACTTCGGTGTAAGGCGCTCTATAAGCACTGTTTTATTATTATTGTTATTATTATATTACATTACAATGGAGGCATCAGATGGTATTTTGAAGATGGTGCACTGCCTCATCGTCCCGTCATTGTCAGAATTTGTCTACAAAAACTTTTCAGTAATCGATTTATCGAAATTGGCTACATTAACACTCTTGTAACTGGTTCTTTTCATCATTGTTACAATCTTGTACTGAATTTTCATTGTTGTCTTCATTCAAACGTAATGTCTGTGACCTTGCCCTCTACTTGATCACTCTAGAAATGAACACACCTTACTTACTACTCATTCTCTCATAGACCATGGCTTGAATACCGTGTTGTTCCTAATAAACGCCCCTGCTCTAATAAACGCCCCCTGCGATTTTTGGGTAAAACAATTCAAATGAGTTACGCTTACCTAAACATGATTTAATGGACGGGACTGTCGTAATCCGTATCATAATCGCTGTTGTGCACAGTTGTAATAGTTTAATTAGTATGGAACTTTGACCTCGGAGGTGCAAAAACAACATCCCCCTGCTTGTTCGTTTGTATTATTGGTAATCAGCGAAAATAAGCGTGTGTAAGGTGATTTTTGCGGGATTTTTGAATTTCCATTTTTGACTGTAATAAACGCCCTCCCTTTTGAAAAATGCACCGCCCCCGGGGCGTTTATTAGGAACAATACGGTGTGTCTCCAAATGAAAAAGTCAAATGGAGTAAGCTCTGGTCACCTTGGAGGCCATTCATCTCTGTGACCAAATCCAACAACTCAATTACCAAAAAGTTCTTGCAGATGATTTCTGTCAATTATGAATTATTGGATGGTGAGGCTGTGCACATCTTGAAAATACCACATCTGGTGACCTTGTAATCCAAACCTTATCCTTAACTGGAAATCAACATCTTGGTTCAGAATGGAATGATGGAAGCAAATATGGACAGCTGTTCATACCTTTGGGATGCCATCCTGGGGATGCCGTGGACAGAGTGTAAAATGTTCTCTGTGTTCAACAGCCCATAACTTTTTAAGGACACAAGGGAATTGGATCATTCTTTTTTTTTAAATGAAGCTTTTTAATGACACTCTTACATCATTGCTTAAGGGGACTTATAC
Source organism: Ophioderma brevispina (assembly GCA_023653785.1). Taxonomy (NCBI): domain Eukaryota; kingdom Metazoa; phylum Echinodermata; class Ophiuroidea; order Amphilepidida; family Ophiodermatidae; genus Ophioderma; species Ophioderma brevispina. The sequence continues at coordinate 22,323 of JAMKCH010016553.1, forward strand.
CCAATCAAATAGCTTAATTTGAGTATTTTAGTAATTTTCAGTTTATGTAATTTTAAAGTTTTCTGTAATTTTATCTTTGAAATGCATTTTATTTGGTTCAAATTGGACAATCCGATCAAAGCCAAACAGAATCCGTAAAAATTTGGTAAAAATGAATTTTCCTATATAAATGTATACTGTACAATTCTTATGTATTTTATTGTTTTTCAACCAGCGATATTAAACACACGATATTAAACAGCGATATTAAACATAAAATTAAAAACAATGTAAATTAGTGGCGCTAACAGTATTTTAACAGTTAAAAATGGTTTCTAAATTCAGTCTTCTAAATTTTTTTTATAAATTAAACCAAACTGTAAAGTGTTTATACAGGTGAGTAAAAAAAAACTCAACCCGGATTGTGTCCGCCATTTTGAATTTTTAAGTAAAATATATCTAACATATGTGGTATCATCTAAAAGCTTAGTTCATTATCTTTAATTTGCTATAAAGATCATTCACATCGATTAGGTATAGACCGAGCTACAGTCTTTTGAAAAAAAAAAAAAAAAAAAAAAAATGTTCTCTGTGTTCAACAGCCCATAACTTTTTAAGGACACAAGGGAATTGGATCATTCTTTTTTTTTAAATGAAGCTTTTTAATGACACTCTTACATCATTGCTTAAGGGGACTTATACCCAATCAAATAGCTTAATTTGAGTATTTTAGTAATTTTCAGTTTATGTAATTTTAAAGTTTTCTGTAATTTTATCTTTGAAATGCATTTTATTTGGTTCAAATTGGACAATCCGATCAAAGCCAAACAGAATCCGTAAAAATTTGGTAAAAATGAATTTTCCTATATAAATGTATACTGTACAATTCTTATGTATTTTATTGTTTTTCAACCAGCGATATTAAACACACGATATTAAACAGCGATATTAAACACACGATATTAAACAGCGATATTAAACACACGATATTAAACAGCGATATTAAACACACGATATTAAACAGCGATATTAAACATAAAATTAAAAACAATGTAAATTAGTGGCGCTAACAGTATTTTAACAGTTAAAAATGGTTTCTAAATTCAGTCTTCTAAATTTTTTTTATAAATTAAACCAAACTGTAAAGTGTTTATACAGGGTGAGTAAAAAAAAACTCAACCCGGATTGTGGTCCGCCATTTTTGAATTTTTAAGTAAATATCTATCAACAATGTTGTTAATCATCTAAAACTTGTTCATATTTTATATTTTGCTATAAAGATCAATTCACAAAATCGATTAGGATAGACCGAGCTACAAGTCTTTTGAATCAAGTAGTCCGGTTTTGTGCTCACCACCAACGGAATCACATTAAAATGAACGGCGTTCAGCAGCGAAGGAAATCAGTGTCCAGAAGAAATCGGCATATTATATGGACTGACCAATAAATATGACGCTATTTAAACCCACAAATGCAGGCAATTTACATCGTGCCCTTTAAAAAACTAAAAAAAAAAACATTTTCACGTCTCGTCACTCATAAGAATCAGTTGAAAAATAAATACTTCATATATGTATCATTTCTGGAGGATTGAAAATGATCATACATATGAAAGGAACAGACATCCGTGACAACCTTCTAGGTTTAAAGTATTGTCTGAATTTGTAGACCAAAAATGCCACATTTTGAAAAAAGTGTTACAAATAAAACTTTTTCACTGGCTTTTTTTCAACCTTTAAGATATCACTTTAATTTTGACATAAACATTGACAATAACCCTTATCATCATTTTGGGGAGTCATTTTTTTTAGTTGGTACTGTGCATTTAATGGGAATCCGTGGATGTGGGAAAAGCTGATGTTGACGACTTGATTCAAAAGACTGTAACTTGGCCTATACTTTAACCCGATTGAAATTATCTTTTCAGCACATTAAAGACTGTAGATGGTGAAATCTGTGGCTTTCGGCTCCGAGACACACAATGTTTTAGTTATTTAAAAATTCAAAATGGCGGACACAATCGGGGTCAAGTTTTTTTGGACTCGCCCTGTAATAAGGAAAAATCTCGGCTATTCTTAGGCTTAAAAAAAAAAAAACGCGTTTTACGCAAAATTGGGCATTTTTATAGCACACAAAACCATTTTTTTTCTGTTTGGACCTGTACAACCGATTGACTCAAAACTGTGTGTAAGGTAATTTTGTCTTTGTAAGTAAGTTGAAATTATAAAATATCAGCATATCAACTGGGTATTTGGTAAATACGGGCATTTAAAAACCATTTTACTGGTACATAATACCCACTTTTTTATGGTTCAAAAGGGAAACCTTGGAAGTACAGAAGTGCAGTTTAAACATCTCATTTTCATTCAAAGAATGGTGGTGTCATTTTGGACAATATTGTGTCCAAGTTTTGTAAACTTCAAAAATGGGCGTAGACTGGCTTGTTGGTATGTTGATATGCTTCAATGCAAAGGAGAAAATCTGATCTAAAATACAGGTTCACCAACGATGTGTCGTCTTCTGCCGTCTGCAGTTTTTGAACGGGGACAAAGGTCACATGAATGTCGCCAACATTTTTACACACAGACAATACACAAAGACAACTACCAAAGCCTTCCCAAAATGCCGCTTTTTCGTAGACGACACAAAAATCAGGTCACCTACTGTTAAGCCAATGTCTTGTATAAAGTGGAAGTATAATACTATAACGCTAATTACCACATGCAACTGCTGCAGTGACCAACTGCTTAGTTATTATCCAATCAGATCTAATGCTTACAGAAAATTTTAAAATTGTCGGCAGGTAAAATGCGCTGGTGTAGATCTTACCCTAATGGCTCACATCTAGAGATACAAAGCAAATTTGCCACAGAGAGGATGAATCAGCTGAAAATTGTGTTTGATCATATGAAAAAAGCACCACAAAAGGTACTGTGATATTTGGAGGAGACACCGAACTTAAAGGGATACAGAGGTAAGAGTATGCCATATTATGATTGACCTGAAGAAGTTGTATGCAGGCGATCTCCCATAATACTCTGTGATGGTTACTCTGACCTGCTTAGGCGTGTAACTCGCTACGGCTAAGAATCTGGTTTCATTTAAACAATGATCAGTGTAGAAATTAGATTTATAATGTAAAACATCAAACTATCACTAGCCTGCACAGGACCGGTTTTATGCCTTGTATGTACAGTTTTTTCTGACCGGCCATAGAAAGACTATTAGTAGGGTTTTTTTGCTTATTAGTGTTATTTTTGGGTTAGGTTTTTTTTTGTTATTAGGTTATTTTGGGTTAGGTTTTTTGCAATATTAGTGTTTTATTTTGGGTGTTTGGTTTGGGTGTTGCTTATTTTGGTTATATTTGGGTTAGGGTTAGGTTTGCTTGCTATTAGTGTTATTTTGAGCGAGTTTTCTTAGAAAACTGTCTTAAACTATTTTTTTTTGCTTATGTTTTTTTTTACTTATTAGTGTTATTTTTTCTTGTTAGTTGTTATTTTTAGGTTAGTGTTAGGTGTTTTTTTTAGTTATTTGGTATTTTGGGTTCAACGGATTTTTTTGCTTATTAATATTAGTGTTATTGTGAGCCAGTTTCTTAGACAACTGTCTTAAACTCTCATTAGGATGACGGCCTGTCTTTAACAGAATAAACTGCAAGGGGGCGTCCTACCACTAAAATAACTCTTCCATTGAAATGTACGTAAAAATAACCACATCGCGCCCTCTGTTTGCACCCGCGGACAATAATTTTTGATGGTTTGATACCATTTCCCTAATAGAACACAACTGAAACTTTCAAGATTGCAATTTTTGATAGCATTCTAGTACAGATTTTAAAGAAAGGGCATATGAACAGCGCGCCACCACTATTTTGAGCCTGACGGCACCCGTCATAAGCCCGCTTTCCGACCAGGGCCGAAAGTCGAGGACCTACTTTCTACACAGAATCGAATTTCAAAATTTTGTGATAATCTCACCGATGATCAAGCTATACTCTTTCACTTTTATTATAATATACCACCCTCACTGGAAAACCTGTTCCTCCAAGACTGCAAAATATCTCACACGTTTTGTGTTTTTTACCGGAACTAACTACCTACCATTGCCCCCGCAAACGTGGAGTGGATAGAGTGTTGTTGCGCCCTTGAACACACTTGAAAACATTGTTTTTTGATTTTTTTCGTAATATTTTTTACAATCTGAACCTTTTTTAAGAAAAATTGAATTTTTTAATTTTACATGCAGATTTCATCTATTTCCAAAGAGTTTAGCATGTCATTAAATTGACATATATTGTAAAATATCCCATTTGCGTGCATTTTGGCACTCTTTATTGCGTTGTACTTTAACCTCAAGAAAATACATGTATAAACACTTTTTTGGTGGAAGCGAGGTATGACTTGTGAGATTCAAACTATTTTATTGTCTTTACGAAACGTAAATAATACATTACCAACGTCACATAAGTACTGAATATGCTTATTTCACTGACAACCTACCCCCCCCCCCCCGGGGGTAAAGAAAACGGCCCCCCCCATCACGCCTCCTCTACCTTTCACTCTCCTCGCCTGTATTCCAGGATTGCGTTCAAATAATAAGGGGGTAGGGGGGGAAAATAGTAATTTTCGCATTTTGATGTGTACTTTTTTCTCCTTTTTTCTTCTTAACATATTTAGTATAAATTCAATAAAACCTACAATGTTAATTTCTTCTATAAAAAATTTTTTTTTAATTTTTTAGTTTTTTGCTTTTTTTAATTATAATGTTAAAACTCGACGCACATTTTTTTTGGTCAAAAGGAAGGGAACCGCGGTTTTGGACATCCCGCTTCCCTTAAAACGAGAAACAATGCGAACTGGAACTAGATAATTAAGCTATTCAATAGTCTTTTTAGTCTTAACATACACCATGCCATTATATTGAATTTCAATGTAACCAGTTGATTTCGCTAGGTGTCAACAATCCGTGATCTCAACCAGGATTTTAGCCAAATTGCAGTCCATAGCGAAAACACACGGCATAAAGGACCATTTTTATGAGCCTTGTTTTCAAGCGATTTCTTTGCTTACAAAATCGTTACAGTGATTTGTTTAATGCTTTGGTCAAATATAGATGTGTAATGTAAAATCTACAAATTTAAAAGAAATCGGATTCTTTTCAGACGCGAAAATCCGCAATAATAACAGTGAAAATTGACAGTCCGAATAGCGCGCTCAAATGGGCACATACCACTAAATAAACGCTCCCTGAATACACGTTAAATACCACATCGCGCCCTCTGATTTGCCACCCCGCGTGACACTATTTTGAATGTTTTGATACCATTTCCTCCCTCATAGAACACAACTGACACTTTCAAAGAATTAGCAATCTTTGATACAATATTTCTAGTACAAGATTTTAAGAAAAGGTCATATGAAAAGCGCCAACAACTATTTGAGCCTGACAAACAGGGCGTGCCCTTCCTCATAGCCGCTTCGCCAGGGGCCCGGAAGGTGAGGGCCTACTTCTTTCTACCAGAATCAATTTCAAAATTTTGTGATAATCTCAAGCGATGATCAAGCTATACGCTTTCACTTTTATTATAATATACCAACCCTCACTGGAACCGGTCCCCAAAATATCTTCACACTGTTTGTTTATTTGACCGGAACTACCTACCGATTCCTCCCTCCCCCAAACGTGGAGTGATTTTGTGTTGGTGTGCCCTGCAATATAAGAGAGAGCACACCACTAAATCACTCTGCTATTTGTGTAATGTGGGTAGTTCCGGTAAAACATACCGTCGATTGTAAGGCAAATTGGTGTGCAGGTGCATAGATATTGTTATTGTCAAATGTTAATATTTATCTTGTCTATCTTTCTATTTATCTTGTCTAGCTTATCTAAATCGTCTATCTTGTCCACCAACAAAACATGGCTGGCTATTGATACGGCTATACAGCTGTAGTTCAGAATAACATATTTATCAGTGGGTGTGTTTATGAGCTATTAATAGGTTCTGCTGGCTTGTGTCAAAAAATCTAGGTTTGGTATTTTTGTGGACAATGCTTTCTTCAAGATCTTCACGTACAAAGAACTTTACATAGCTGAGGAATTATCAAGGTTATCAAAAAAGAAAGTGGTTAAATTTGTCAATGTTTGGCAATTGTCTTTAGTATTAAAATCCACCGTTGTGAAAATATGACTATAATATTACAGATGTAGGAATCTTATGAACTATTGAAACATTACTTTTTATACCCCTGGCTTGAAAAGCAGAGGGGGGATATTGCGAGGGCGCGCATGTCCGTATGTATGTATGTATGTGTGTGTTCCAGTTTGTTTAGGTTTTCGTTTTTTGAGTCTCCTTCAAAAAGTTTAAGTCCGATTTCAACCAGACATGGTTAAGGTGCAATAAGGGTTCCTTCATATGTGGATGATGTCAAAGGTCATGGACCACAGTCAAAGGTCATGGACCACGGTCAAGGTCATCTAAGGTCGTGTTCCAGTTCCGGTTTGGTTTTCGTTTTCACATCTTCAAAAAATTTTAGTCCGATTTAAACCAGACTTGAGGTTAAGGTGCTATAGGGGTTCCTTCATATATGGATGATGTCAAAGTCATGGACAAAGGTCAGTTGAGGTCATGTTCCAGACTGCCATCTTGCCAGGGGGATAACGCACGTTTACTTGCAGTATTTTTTGGAGTCTGATAATCTGATGCACAGAACTGCAAGTTTTTAAAGCACATTTTCAACCTGACGTCAAAGGGTAACTGCACGAACAAGAAATCAAAGTCAACAGCTCTATGAGTGTGACTGGCTGATTGATTGCATGACTGGGTCACATCTTCAACCAAACAGCTAATCCTGTGTTTGTACTATTTGACATGGTATATGTATGTGTACAATCCTTACAGAGGCCCTATGTACATGTGTGTAACACCACAATTATCTGTCACTCTCTACAGGGTGTCCCAAAAAAAAGTGGTGCAAGCAGAAAAACTCAGATTTCTCAAAAATGGCTGAAGCTGTTAATTTCATTTTCATGGAGAATATTAATTGTATTCTTTTGTAGAAATTGTGCAAATCCCATGACAATCCAACCACGGAAACTAGAGCTATAAACGATTATTAAAGACTATCTGT